>PIJE02001036.1:85000-129403 GCA_002895965.2 Coryphaenoides rupestris | reverse complement strand
TGGTCAGTCAGGTCTAGTGGTCTAGTGGTCATTGTCAGTCAGGACTAGTGGTCAGTCAGGTCTAGTGGTCAGTCAGGTCTCATTGTCAGTCAGGACTAGTGGTCAGTCAGGTCTAGTGGTCAGTCAGGTCAGTCAGGTCTAGTGGTCAGTCAGGTCTAGTGGTCAGTCAGGTCTCATTGTCAGTCAGGACTAGTGGTCAGTCAGGTCTCCTGGTCAGTCAGGTCTAGTGGTCAGTCAGGTCTCATTGTCAGTCAGGTCTCATTGTCAGTCAGGACTAGTGGTCAGTCAGGTCCGTGGTCTCCAGTCTGACTGACCACTAGTCCTGACTGACAATGAGACCTGACTGACAATGAGACCTGACTGACCACTAGACCTGACTGACCAGGAGACCTGACTGACCACTAGTCCTGACTGACAATGAGACCTGACTGACCACTAGACCTGACTGACCACTAGACCTGACTGACCACTAGTCCTGACTGACAATGAGACCTGACTGACCACTAGACCTGACTGACCACTAGTCCTGACTGACCACTAGACCTGACTGACAATGAGACCTGACTGACCACTAGTGGCCTCGCTATGGTTGTGTACTTTGGGCACAACATTAACTGCCTGTTCTGGAAGCCAGACCAGGCAGTTAATGTTGTGCCCTAACTCTGTATGGAAGCAGCAGCGGGCGGTCTGGTACCTATCAGGCGGCCCGTCCAGGGGAGACCTCGGCGCGGTGGAAATCATGTGTATAAAAGAATGATTGAGGCAGACAACATGGCCGCCTGACTTCATACAAGAGGGGCCGTTTGTTGCCTGGAATTAATGTGTTTAACTTGGGGAAGGATTTCTGTGTAAACCTTCACTGTCGCCGACCACTTCTGTTTAGAACTATTCAAAGTGATGTATAATGGTCATAAAAAAACACACTGGGTTGTTTCAAGAGGTGGAGGTGGTGCTTCACACCACTTCCTCCGCCCATCATGGAACCCTCAAGCACCAGGCTCCCCCCACCAGACCTCCACATGACACGGCTTCTATTCCTTTAAAATACCGGGGGCCGTGGCCGGTGTGACCAGCGTGAGGGCGTGGCCGGTCTACCGGGGGCCGCGGCCGGCGGTGTGACCAGCGTGAGGGCGTGGCCGGTCTACCGGGGGCCGTGGCCGGCGGTGTGACCAGCGTGAGGGCGTGGCCGGTCTACCGGGGGCCGCGGCCGGCGGTGTGACCAGCGTGAGGGCGTGGCCGGTCTACCGGGGGCCGTGGCCGGCGGTGTGACCAGCGTGAGGGCGTGGCCGGTCTACCGGGGGCCGCGGCCGGCGGTGTGACCAGCGTGAGGGCGTGGCCGGTCTACCGGGGGCCAACGTACCTTTCGGCGTTTCCTCGTTGACGACCTGGAAGTGAGGCGTGTTGGGATTCCAACTTCCGATGACACGGCTTCTATTCCTTTAAAATACCGGGGGCCGTGGCCGGTGTGACCAGCGTGAGGGCGTGGCCGGTCTACCGGGGGCCGCGGCCGGCGGTGTGACCAGCGTGAGGGCGTGGCCGGTCTACCGGGGGCCGTGGCCGGCGGTGTGACCAGCGTGAGGGCGTGGCCGGTCTACCGGGGGCCGCGGCCGGCGGTGTGACCAGCGTGAGGGCGTGGCCGGTCTACCGGGGGCCGTGGCCGGCGGTGTGACCAGCGTGAGGGCGTGGCCGGTCTACCGGGGGCCGCGGCCGGCGGTGTGACCAGCGTGAGGGCGTGGCCGGTCTACCGGGGGCCGTGGCCGGCGGTGTGACCAGCGTGAGGGCGTGGCCGGTCTACCGGGGGCCAACGTACCTTTCGGCGTTTCCTCGTTGACGACCTGGAAGTGAGGCGTGTTGGGATTCCAACTTCCTGTGATGATGTAGGACTTCCCATCAGAGCTCTTGCCCATGGACTCCTGGTCAGTGGGAAGAGGACCACAAATACAACCTTACACACAGGTTACTACAGGTATACACACACAACCTTACACACAGGTTACTGCAGGTATACACACACAACCTCACACACAGGTTACTGCAGGTATACACACACAACCTTACACACAGGTTACTGCAGGTATACACACACAACCTCACACACAGGTTACTGCAGGTATACACACACACATCACATAAAAGTGATTCAATTGTTATACTGGGGTGGGGCCAAGCAGTAGCACACAATTCCTTTACAAAGTGTCATGCGGAAGTCAAGTGGCGCTGTTTGACAGTGACCTTGCATTGAGAAAAAGATGAAAAGGTTGAGAAAAAATCCACAAAGGCGCTTTTATCACATTGTCCGTCGTCTGTCCGCCTATCTGCCTCAAAATCCTCTTTGAACGAACACCATGGAAATAATGACGTGCAATGGATACATTGTGCAACTGGGTGGTTTCACTTGTAAATGTGAGATTTAAATAAAGATTCATGTCACGCAGGTATTTGAGGTACACTTTACATACTTTGTATTTTACGAGTGTTGACACACAGAAACATGGTATTACATCATAATGTCAGTCTATGTTGGGCATTATTGGGAGATGCATCTGGCTCACACCTGTCAAGAGAGCTCCAATGTCAGTGTGGATTCATATCCTGACCAATACTTCCTTGAATCCTATCCCGCTGATGGTAACTGTGGGTGTTGCTGGAAAACGGACACAATGAAAGAACAAACGCATGGGGAAGATGCGTCAAAATGATGGTAATCACGAGACTAGGATTTCAAATTGGCCCCATGCGACTCATTTACAATTCGGTCTACGATTGTCTTTTGCACAATGATAGGAGACAGTGTGAGAGAAAGGGGGGGAGAGAGGGAGAAAGCAAATGAGAGAGAGGAGGGGAGAGAGAGAGAGAGGTTGGGGAGGGGGGGGGAGGGGGAGGTTGCGGGCAGAGCGGTGGGCTGTGCTGTCCCTGTACATGAGGAGAAGAGGAGGAGAAGAGGAGGAGAAGAGGAGGAGGTTGAAAGGCGAAGAGAGCAGATGAAGACAGCGAGCGAGGAGACGAGAGCCACAGTGTTCACACAGGGGTGAAGAAAAAAGTGCCTGAGTCAAAGTTTGAGTTGCCACTGAACGGGACGTAGAGGATCGTGACGTGCGGCAGGACAGGACATCTTCCATAGATTATATATTATATGAAGTGCCGTCCAATGCGAAAGATCCTCAACACCAAAAGGTTCCAGATAACCTCAATTTTCAGACAAGCTTCCATCGCACTACTCACAGGTAAGGCACACAAGGGGGAGGCTTGTCACAAAGATGGAAATTGCACCTGATTGCAGTGCATTAACCGTCTCTATTAACTGTATAAATATTGTTTGAGTAGATTCTTTAGTCGATATTACACATTTCTTTGTAGAATAAGGTGTGTCTGAAAATGTGAAGCCGAACTTTGCCCCCACTCTGATGCTGCTGCTTTACTTCTGCAAACATTCTCTATCGGTATGTCAGTATGTCAACCCAGTTAACACTCGGGTTCATCATGCTTCTTTTCTTACAAATATAAACACACTTATGTCGGACCGATTGGCATTTTCAGTATTCTGTCAGTAGCTTATTCCGTAACAAAACCTGTCAATGAACATGTAAATCAATTTACTACTTTAAATATGAGACCAGCTGATCTTAGTACTGGTGGCAACTAACACGGTAAACAAAAAAATCGTATTATTAGTATTTATTACACATTATAAGACATTATGGAATAGCATAGAAACTACGCCGATTTATCTATTTGGGTCGTTCTGTCTGGCGTGAAATAATGCATCAGCAGTAATCCATGGCCATCATGTTTTATGGTGTTAAGAAGGACATATTGAGTTACTGTTTAATCTCTTCCAAGTTATGTTTATGATGGAAACATCGTATGAATAAGCGTTCTACAAATGTGATAATGGGGCAGAGCCAGACATTGTCCCGCACCAAAAGACTGGGAAAGGTTAAAGAAGGAGATTGTCCGCGAGTGACCGCACACACAGACAGGGTACAGAGGTCACCCCTGTAACTGCTTTATTATTCGTCTGTCTGGTTCCATATCTCTCTCCCAAACCCTATCGTTGTTTCCTCCGTCCAAGAGTAGCGCCACAACAGTATTCCCACGTTATTAAATAAAGTTCACTGACCCAGTTCATTGAAGGCTGGCAGTGGCGCTCTGGTTCGACGTGTTTTTATGAGTCCCGGTCGAGGGAAGAAGGAACCAGCTCTTGTTCAAAACAAAGACTCAGTCTCTGGGACCAACAACCATATCAGTCTTGTTCTCACACTTTTCTCCAGACACATCATAGAATTTTCGACTGTTGAACCCCAGGTACATACTTAAAAATTACAACCAGCCACGCTGTATGTGAAACGTTTTTATATGGATCTTATATGCAAAGGCCTTTGTTTGCCAAACTAATGTCCATAGCCAGACTAATGTGCATAGCTATCTATCGACCCTGTTCTCATTGGTGTCTTAGCAACAACATAAATTTTGGGTCCATATAACGATCTACTGTGTGTGTGTCTATGTATTTAGCACGGCCACTGTGTGATTACCTCCAGATGACCTAAGATGGTCCACTAGATTGGTCTATACTGGTGTCCGGCCTATAATACTGGTGCACTCGCTATACTGGGAGGTACAGTTACCTGCAATTAGCCCGATGCTTCACCTGTGCTTAACCTGCAATGACACCTGTGTTGAAACATGTCCACACTTCTTCCTGATGTTGTTGTTGTTGTTGTTGAGAGAACGATTTCTCTGTGCGTCATGGTACAACTATTACCAAATAGCATTCACTGAAGTCATAACAGAAACAAAGCAACAAACACAGACACAGTCACACACACAGTCACACACACAGTCACACACACGCACGCACACACACACACACACACACACACAGCTTTGCCTCAGGGAGAGGTACTAGATCAGCACACACAGACCTGTGGCTCTTGAGCTGAGAGCTGTGTGTTTTTAAGTGTGTGTGTGTGTGAGAGAGAGAGAGAGAGAGAGAGAGAGAGAGAGAGAGAGAGAGAGAGAGAGAGAGCGAGCGGAGAGAGAGAGAGAGAGAGAGAGAGAGAGGAGTGGCTTCGTGTGTGTGTGTGTGTGTGTGTGTGTGTGTGTGTGTGTGTGTGTGTGTGTGTGTGTGTGTGTGTGTGTGTGTGTGTGTGTGTGTGTAGCGATCACGCCACTCGGACGCCGCTAATATGCCCCACGTATGACGAGTTTGTTTGTGAGAACCTTCCCTAAATGAACTTAGACTGCATTTATATCACACCTTACTGTCTCAAGCACTTTGGAGTTTGACACTGACACACACACGCACACAAACACACACAAAGACACACAGACAGACACACACACACCAACAACAACAGCTGTGGTGTGTGTGTGTCTGTGTTCATAGTGGTGGAGCAGCTCCTGCTACATGGAGTACAACTCAATGAAAATAAATCTGTATATCCATGGATCCATTACAGTATGTCTATACTGTCTATACTATATCCGTTCATCCCCATGCCTCGATGTAACTATGGGGGGGGGGGGGGTTCTACCGAGTCCTGCACCCCAGGGTGCTCTGAGCAACAGTAGGAAGCCTCGGTCTTAGCTGTAGTAGTCTGGGGGAGGCCTGGTTTGGACCAAACTCACCCCATGCAAAGCACTGGCGGGGGGGGCAGGGGCGGCGCTGGAAACTATTAGTCTGTGTAGCTTTACAGTAAGACGACACACACACGCGCACACACACACACACACGACTTTACTTAAAGTTCTCCATTTGTCTCGCCCCTGGACAGATGGGAATAAAAAGTGTATTTTATTGCAATCGTCGGGTTTTTCCTCCATGTATCGAGTTGTGCATTTGTTGACTGAGCAATATCATGATCATTTTATTTCATTATTCCCTCCGGATAATATACATCTCTCATGTAGGACACAGTAAAGAACAGAAGAACATGAGAACTTTATTGAGTGCTTCTTCCTACCGTTCTATGGCCAGCTCTTTGTTGGACGTCTGCTGGACATAGACCACGATCTTCTTGTCCATGCCGGCTCGCAGCTTGAAGCTCTGCTTGTCTTTGTCTTTGGCAACAGCACTGAAACAACACAGGGACACGTGAAGACACGCTTCTACCCTCTAATCACACAGGAACTGTAAGTACGAGGGAGTATGGGCGACGGATGCGTCTAAACACAGAGATCATAAAGGTTTGTCACCAAGAACAACTTGACTGAAGTCTGCCAGGAGCTCAATAAACCGGTGATCAGGTTCCTCCGTTTCAAGTCAGGAAAGTCAGTACTATGAGGGCGTGTTGCTATGCAATATCACTGACATTTTTGTATTTAGTTATGTATTTAGTTTCATATCCACATGTACCCATTGATGTCGACAAACACCTCATCATTTTATCATGTAAGTCTCCTTAAAGCCCAAGCGGTGAGAGTTTAGGTTTAATCTTGCCACTGTTTTTATGTGACTTCTTGTGTAATTCCTCCGTCGCGGTGGAGAGCGACACCGAACCGGTGTCCGGGATGCACGGAACCAAAGAAACGTGCGAACGCGCAAAACAACGTGTTTGGTTGTTGTTCCTTCATGTCATTGCATGTTTCCCTCCACGCTTTCCCACCGGCCCAAAATAATCCCAAACTAAAAGCACGGAAGCGTGCGCGGGGCTAAAAATACTCTGAGAAATCACAGTTTTGCAAACAAGAAGTGAGCGAACAAAAGCAAGAGAAGAACGACTCTCTGGTGACAATCTGGGGAAGCGTGGCGAGCGTGAGGGGTCATCAGGAGCAGAGGAGCGACGTGACATAACAACACAGAACAGACGGTGGATATGCCGAGCGTGCTCAGCGGCGCGTGACACGCAAGGGGGGGGGCGGGGCTTCGATATAAACAGACATGGTACACTTCCTTCCTGCCAACGCCAGGACCCGAGGAGTGGAACGCTGGACGCTGGACACTTGACGTGATGAGGATGATGAAGATGATGAATGCATCTCTTCATCATGAAAGTGATGGATGACAGGAAGGACTTGTCTCCAGCGCCATGGAAACGGAACAAAATGGACGCTCTGCCTCTCTGTGGGGATTTGTATCATCCGTCTGTCTCTCTCTCCCTGTCCATCCGTATGTCTCTCTCTATGTACACGTCTCTCTATCTCCCTCTGTGTATACTCTATGTATTAGGGGTGGCACGGTTCACAAAACCCACGGTTCGGTTCGTATCACGGTTTTAGGTTCACGGTGTTCGGTTCTGTACTGTTCTTGTTGTTATTTTTTCTTTTAATCTTTAACACTCCAGCAAATGCGGTGGCCGGTGGGGGGGAAAGGGGAGCCCAATACGTCGACCGCGATCAACCGGTCGATCGCAAAGGAAGTCCGGGTAGATCGCATGGCATTACATTTTTTTTAGATGTTATCATTCATCGGATAAATGATAACAGAATGTAGTGGGGACGCTGGGGACATGTCACCACCAATATCCAGCGATATCCATCCCTGCCCCCCCCCCTCCCGGATCAGAACCGCGAAGTAACGGAGCCCCCCCCCCCCCCCCCCCTCCCCCGTCAGAACCGCGAATGAAAGGAGCACCCCCCCCCCCCCCTTTATATGAAGTATATTCGGGATATATTGATCATTTTTAGTGTAGGTAGATCATCTTGGCTTGGTCATTTTTAAGCGATTTCGAGCGGCTGTTTGCTCAGAGGATACCCATGTTTTTTTTTTTTGGGACAGCCGTTCTGTCTGGTTTTTTTGTGCGTGTGTATGTGATGACGTCATCAACGACGCGTCGACATTACGTCGACTTTATTGATAGAAAAGTCGACTTGAAAAAAATCAGAAGTCGTGCAACCCCTACACTCTACACCTCTTCTTTCGCGCGAAAGGGAAACACACTGTCTGAGGTCACATCCGGTCACGAGGCTGCGCATTCCATGAACCGTACAACGCACACATCCGCCGAACCGAGACAAGCCAACCGAACGGTTTTCGTTTTTTTTTTTCATGAACCGTGCCACCCCTACTATGTATGTATATATACACACGTCTCTCCATCTCTCTCTCTCTATATATACATACATGTCTCTCTCTCTCTATATATATATACATACATGTCTCTCTATGTGTGTGTGTGTGTTATTGCGTGCGTGTGTTTGTTAGTGTGTGCGTGTGCTAGTGCATGTGTGTGTTATTGTGTGTGTGTGTGCATGTGTGTGTGCATGTTTGTGTGTGTGTACGTGCATGTGCATATGTAAGTGTGTGTGCGCGTGCATGCATGCGTGTGTGTGCATATGTAAGTGTGTGTGCGCGTGCATGCATACGTGTGTGTGCATATGTAAGTGTGTGTGTGCATGTGTGCGTGTGTGTGCGTCCCACCTGAAGGCCCCCTTCCCATCGTCCTCCTTGATTTCCAGGCTGACCGTGAAGGTGAACAGGTCGCTGTCAGGTGTGAGGGGCGGGGCATGCTGCGATGACATCACCGCCTTCTTGGCCGACCGCCGGAATGCCGTAGCGAAGCTGTACAAGATACGACTGACCTGGAGGAGGGACACACACACACTTTATAGATACACACACACACATGTTCAACTATATACACACACACACTTTATACACACACACACACATTCAATTATATACACACACACACACTTTATACACACACACATTCAATTATATACACACACACTTTATACATAGATATTCAATTATATACACACACACACATACGGTATATAGCATATTATACACACACACATATTATAGACGCACGTTAAATTACACACACACATACATTATACACACGTGTACTATACACACTAATTTATACACACACATAAATACATTATACACACGCACACGCACACGTACATGCGCATACACACTTATATTATACAAGTACGTAAGTAAGTTGGACACAGAACCAGGTTCTGGACAGAGAACCCCCTACAGAGAGCAGACCCCGGGGTCAACCTGTCGTGTGCACGTGCACCCTTCTCTCCGGGTGTGTGTTGGCGTGCGCTGAAACCCATTTCTACACAAGATGGCAGGGGGCCGTGCAGCTGGTTCTACCCCCCCTGAACAGACGTGCTGGGAGGGGGACGCCTGTTATCAATAACTTTCAGCTCAGTTCTTCCCAGTTGTGTTTAGTTTGGGGGCTGACTCTCCGTCTGAGTCATCCGACACAAAGCCTTTGTCTTGTCACCCGGGGAACATTAAGGGGAACTGCATGGGGGGTGCGGGGGGGGAGGAAGGGGGAGATTGAAGAGCAGTGACGAGTCGGAGGGGGAGACATCAAACTAAAAACCAAACTAAATAAAATCTAATCCTAAGAAATCAGAAGCGATCCTTTTTAGGATGAGAACAATAGCGTTGTTGTTGTTGTTGTTGTGTTCTGAGGTTCTGTTTTGGTCCCCCATTGACATCTCGGTACGCTCAGAGTTCCAGGCAGAAAGTGTTCCGGCCGCTCCCGAGTACAGCGAGGGCAGATCTGGGTCGGTGTTCCTGACTGTTGTTCGAGTGCCCAGAGTTCCAGAAAGGCTCTGGCTTGTCATGACCATGGCCTTCGCGTCACGTGGAGAGCGGGGAAACGTGGTTCAGGCACACGCGTGTCTTGCTGCTTCTGTCACCACCCGTGGATGTATGCTGAGACGCTATCGCTACGATGCTAAGCGAGGAATGACGGAGCTAACGTGGCTAGTTGTCATAGAAACGGTAAACAACGCACGGAGACCCAGATCGTTTCATCCCAACGAGGGATTCGCCTCCCATTACAACACTGGAAGTTTGGAATGATGTGTTTGGGGCGTTGAGAGTTCTAGAAGAAGGGGGGGGGGGGGGTACTGAGACTGAGACTGCTGTCCCATGGTAACAGCCCACAGCAACTTTGTGCCCCGTATTGATTTTTTTGTACAACTTGAGTCATCAAAAGCATAGGATAGAAGAGGTTCGTAGCGGGGTCGGGCAGGCAGTGTGAGTTCCCCAGACCTTCCGTCAAGTTTTCCGATAACGCCGCCCACCAGGAAGGTCCCGACATCACCAGGAAGGACGTACGTAGTTATTACTGGTCAGCCTCGCTCATTTCCTCAAGGAGCACAACACAAGAAGACGCTGATGTGAGGACGTCGACAGATGGGAAATGTGCTTGTACTTCAGTGAACAAGAGAGTGGAATTGCCAATATTCCGGTTAAAAGTGAGGTCAGTGAGGACTGACGGACTCGGTCTGACGTGATGTCTTGTGGAGGTTTCAGTCGAGACGTTAGAGGAGAGAAATCCAAGAGACGCATGCAGGTCACCCAGATAGCCACCGACAACATCATTAGGATGCTGACAATACAGAGTGAGTGAGTGAGTGAGTGAGTGAGTGAGAGTGAGAGAGAGAGAGAGAGAGAGAGAGAGTGAGTGAGTGCGTGTGCGTGACCGTGTGTGTGTGCGTGACCGTGTGTGTGTGTGTGTGTGTGTGTGGTTCTCACCGCCTCCTGGATGTGACAGCGGAAGACGTGGATGCGGAACAGCTCAGAGTTATAGTGGCTCTCGGTGAAGGCGAAGCAGTCGCTCTCCGTGGTTCCATCGTGGCCGCGCACGCAGAACAGGATCTTGTAGATCGGGTAGTTGGCGATCTCTGTGCTGCTGTGAGGGTCCAGCAACCTGCAGGGAAACCACACACACACACACACACACACACACACACACGTTGGCTTTTATGTGCATGTGTACATAAAAACCATCAATGACACCGGGCAGGTCACCGTGGAAACCTGTGCGGAGCTACAGTACACGGAGGGCGTGTGGCGTGGTGTGTGGGTTCAGTCAAGGGGGAGGGGTCGGGCGGTCATTCCGCGGTCGCCTAGCAACACTGACCTGACGGTGCCCTCGGAGACCCCCGGCACAGCCAGCACCACGTCCAGGGGCGGGTTGCACTGGCCCCGCAGGATGCTCATGACGCGCAGGGCCTCCACCTCGCTGCGCGGGGCGTTGACGGACGAGCAGCCCAGGTAGGTCAGCTGGCTGAACACCACGCTGTCCTCGTCCGGGAAGGGCGTCCCTGGACTCGACTCCGGGGACGACTCGTCGGCTGGGTGGTGGAGGGACAAGGGTTTTCATTTACACTAGGATTATTATTATCTATATTATTATTATTAATATCATGTTATCTCTAAATATTACCTGTAATACTACCTCTCATCTCCTCTCATCATCATGTGTAATATTCTTAATGTCATGTCCAAATACCTCTCCTACATTACCTTTCAACATTATGTGCAATATTCTTAATATTCTTTCTAATATCAGGTGCAATACGTCCCCCAACCATTATTATTATCACAGTATTACACTTCAATTATGACTAATTGTTTTCACCGTTTCAATATCTTATCTTGCCTATATATTTGTATATTTGTATATTTTGACTGTACATTTGTAAATCTGTTAGTTTATTTGTATTATTCTGTTCATTTTCCTATTGTTTTATTGTACTGTATTGCTATGCAACCTGGCACAAGAATTTCCTTCGGGATTAATAAAGTTCTATCTTATCTTATCTCATAAGATGATAGCTAGAATAAGATGCGAGGATAAGATGCTATACGAAGTACTGTTTTAAGTGCCGGGAGTCCAGGTGAACTCTGAACAGGTGAGTCTTGAGTCTCTTGCGGAAGCTGTTGAGTGACTCTTTGTCAGGTGAAAGACGGGACCTGGATAAGCGGACCTCACCCCTGTAGGACCTCTCGTTCAGCTCGCTCTCCTGGGAGCCCTGGACGGGCAGCACCAGGTCCACGCTGGACGGGGCGCTCAGCGGGTCTGTCCCGGGCAGCACGGCCGTGGGGAGGCCCCCCCGGTCCCCTCCGCCCAACGCCGGGTCCAGGGGTGCGGGCCTGCCGTCTCCCGCTCCGCCCACCGCCGGGTCCAGGGGTGCGGGCCTGGCGTCTCCCGCTCCGCCCACCGCCGGGTCCAGGGGGGCGGGCCTGACGTCTCCCGCTCCGCCCACCGCCGGGTCCAGGGGGGCGGGCCTGCCGTCTCCCGCTCCGCCCACCGCCGGGTCCAGGGGGGCGGGCCTGCCGTCTCCCGCTCCGCCCACCGCCGGGTCCAGGGGGGCGGGCCTGCCGTCTCCCGCTCCGCCCACCGCCGGGTCCAGGGGGGCGGGCCTGGCGTCTCCCGCTCCGCCCACCGCCGGGTCCAGGGGGGCGGGCCTGGCGGCTCCGGCTCCGCCCACCGCGGGCTCCATTAGGACATCTTCCAACTCCTTCTGTAGCTGCTGTTCAGTGCCGTTACCCACGATCTGACACACACACACGCATACATAAGAACAGACATTTGCACAAAACACACTCTGGCCTCAACACCGGACAGGTTGGGGGACATCTTCCTGCTTGTCACGTTTAGATTTGTAAATTTTTCATTCACGATTCCCCCAAGGTAATGTAATTTTCTTGTGTTTATTGTTGTGTGTATTTATGTGCAGTTGATTTAGATGTCAAATTAGCTGACGGTGGGCGAACTGCTGATTATTAGTGGACATATAGCAGCGTAGCCTGCAAGCAAGACAAATCAAATCGCTGACGACAGCAAATTAGCACCGAGCTAAAAGTTGAACAGAATGCGTGATATTATTGAGACTGCAGGGGGAACACTGAAAGCATTTAAGCTCCAAAAAAGACATGTGATTAGATTACATTCAATCGTCTCAAAGATTTGATGTGATCTAGCGTTGTGTCTTCAGTGAATATCATAACATCCAGGTCGGAGAAGAATCCAGTCTAACCACAGCCAATCACCACGAGTCGTTTCATCAACACAACAACAACAACAACAACAATCAGAGCAAGAACAGTGAGAGCTTAAAGCAGACAGAACTACCACAGGACCACATCACTGGACAGTGAGAAAGGGCAGAGGGGTGGGGTGGGGGTTGGGGGTCTGGGGTCAGGGGTCGGGGAGGGCAGAGACTGACCTTAAAGCTGACCCCTTCCTCAGAAATCACCTGCATAACAGACAACAAGTTTAGACACACTGACCTCCTCTTCCTCGCGGGCGGTTTGGGGGAAACGTGGCCCGACGCTAACGTGGATGAAATGTTGGAAAACCAAAACATAAAAGTGATATAAAAAAATGGTTGAATAGATGGAAACGCCCCAGTATACGTTACAGTATGGACACGGTGTTGTTCTTATCTCAACTGTCACACAGCTTCTCATCAACTATTTGATGTAAAAATGCATAAATAAACATATTTGGATCCAGCAACAACAAACTTAATGTGAAGTCTGTTCTGGAACTTGAGCACGCTACCACCTCTGTTACAACAACGGCGCCCCCTACTGGCTGCCTTACGACTCACAGGTTGAATTCAAGCCGGCGCATTGCAAGACGACTCACTGCCAAACGTACACAACTCTAACTTAGCTGGATCTGACAACGTGTCGCCTACACAAGAGCAGAAGTCTGAGATCATTAGCGACAGACAGGAGGATCACTGGCTAGAGCTCCACGAGAGACACACCCCCCCCCCCCACACGTAGCAGAGCGCTAGGCTCCTCCTCCTCCTCCATCACCATGGCTGCCCACCACAGGCAACAACCGCCTGTTGCTACGACATCAGCCTTGCATCCCATCAGCGGGGCAACAGGAGCACCCACCTGACTGTAGGGCAACAGTACTGGCATCCAGTGTTGTTCATGAACTCGTTCATATTTTGGGCGAACGTGAACTGAACGTACTGCATTACTGCCTGATGAACGTTACTGTGAACGCGTTCATTCTGGTGTCTGTGAACGCACGCTCTCTCAGTTTAACTTCGTTCAATAGGATGCCAGATTTCTATAGAGAAAACCCGGCTAAAACACACCGTAAACAGGCCTTAATATGTAGCGGAAAAAACACCCAATCTGGCAACACCAGCCAGCAGTGTCGCACTGCCGCATGCGTCATCAAAACAAAGCGTTAAAGCAACAATGGGGGAATGCTGTCCCCTCAATGTTAATGTAAACCCTGGTTGGATAAGGATTCAAAATTGGATATAAAGATGAAATCTGACGCATAGTTTCAGTGTTAAAACTGATAAAATAATTGCTGTCTGTGGTTCTATATGGGCTGTGGCAATCATTTTTGAAAAATAATAGCTCGCAGCAACATATTGAAAAAATGAACTATGAACTAGTTCATTTTTGGAACTGTGAACTTAGTTCAAAAATGTTAATTATGAACTATGAACTGTCCCAACAGTACTAGCACCCACCTGACTGTAGGGCAACAGTACTAGCACCCACCTGACTGTAGGGCAACAGTACTAGCACCCACCTGACTGTAGGGCAACAGTACTAGCATCCACCTGACTGTAGGGCAACAGTACTAGCATCCACCTGACTGTAGGGCAACAGTACTAGCACACCTGACTGTAGGGCAAACCAGTACTAGCATCCACCTGACTGTAGGGCAACAGTACTAGCACCCACCTGACTGTAGGGCAACAGTACTAGCATCCACCTGACTGTAGGGCAACAGTACTAGCATCCACCTGACTGTAGGGCAACAGTACTAGCATCCACCTGACTGTAGGGCAACAGTACTAGCATCCACCTGACTGTAGGGCAACAGTACTAGCACCACCTTGACTGTAGGGCAACAGTACTAGCACCCACCTGACTGTAGGGCAACAGTACTAGCATCCCACCTGACTGTAGGGCAACAGTACTAGCACCCACCTGACTGTAGGGCAACAGTACTAGCACCCACCTGACTGTAGGGCAACAGTACTAGCACCCACCTGACTGTAGGGCAACAGTACTAGCACCCACCTGACTGTAAGCTTAATTAAACTCAACACCAACAACCTCTCCCTCGTCAACAAGCTTCCAGTTCATCTTTAATCTTCATGATAAAGCCTTCATTCATCAACTCATGCTACTGTATAATTTATTCCAGAAACATGAACATAATCTCACAGATGTATTACATGACCAAACCTACAGTAGAATAGCCATGCCAAATGTCTTCCATATTTTTCCTTTCCTCACCAGACATCCTCCTCTCGGTGATGTGATACAAGAAGCCAGTGAGAAGACACCATGCTTAGGACACAGGCAGCAGATGCTTGGTGGACGAATGTATTTAAACCAAGAGCAAAGCATGAGATGGTTAGCAGGGGCGGACAGTGAGCCTGGTGGTGGAGATGCTCTGGACACAGTGGGGTGGGATTAGACGGTGGAACTAACAGCTTCTTCTACCCACGTGTGACATGCAGATGATGGATGATGTACCCATGATGTGTGTTTGAACTTGATGAGGTCCTAATGGGCTGCACAACATGGGGACAATATGCAAGATAATCAGATAAACGTGTTTGGTATGGGGGAGTGGACGTGTGTTGTGAATTGATACACCATTCAGTAAGGTGTGCACTTTAATGCATTCCTGAGTTAATAAGCATCAACTCTATTGGCAGAGCAGTCACAGAAGTAGAAATTATGACTCATGTGACTATTGTACACAACATATTTACTTGTACATGGCCTGTGCATTCAATGAGTAGTGAATGTTCTGCCAATTAAGGAAACATATATATCACCATAGAAATACATATTGTGCAGCCTTAGTTGCCAGTAATATTTAACAATTATATATTCTAATAACAGCTTTGTGCAATTATAACCACATTGCATATTTAGTACCAACTGGTCTTTATTAGAAGAGATTTTTTTAAACATGTTGAAAGTAATTCAATGATCTTTAATGATCAGCCTGATGAGCCTAGCCGGGGCCTGGCCGGAGCCTGGCCGGAGCCTGGCCGGAGCCTGGCCGGAGCCTGGCCGGGGCCTGGCCGGAGCCTGGCCGGAGCCTGGCCGGAGCCTGGCCGGAGCCTGGCCGGAGCCTGGCCGGAGCCTGGCCGGGACCTGGCCGGAGCCTGGCCTGGCTTACCTTGAGTCCAGGCTTCTCGTCGTCGCTGCCGTTGTTGGTGGAGGACGTGGAGGGCGTGCGGTCGTCCCCGAGCCGTGACACCAGGACGAAGTCCTCGCTGTTGAGGGTGGAGACAGAGTCTGAGGATACGCTGACCTTCCCCACAGAGCCCTTGTCCTCCATGCCTGCTGCTGACGCCTACAGCCACCGCACCGCCACTCATGAATGGGAGGAGAGCGCGGGAGGGTGGAGGAGGGGGAGGAGCTAAATCACCTGGAGAAAGAAAACAAAGATGGAGGAGAAGCCATCATGACGAGATGAAGTTCATGTAAAAGTGTTTTCTTCAAGGTTGTTCTCAGGGGACACAAAGCCTTTTGAGGACCGTCCCTGGGACGTGCGATAAGGACCGCCGTGTGATATTGATAGTCCAGATAACAGCGACTGCATGTTCCCCCGGTCCTGCTCTCCAACCTATTCCTGGAGACCACGGGACGCAGCGGAGATCTAATCACGTCAGCCAGCATCATCACTCATCTCAGAGGGTCCGTCTCCCAGGGAGAACTAGGATGAACTTCTCTCCTCATGACCTTTCATTCCTAAAGTATAAAAGTATAAAAGCATGTTTTTTTGTGTTTTACTAAACAGCTCAAAGCAACACATGGCTGTGATGATGTCAAGGAGATCAGCTCCATGGGAAGCAACCTTGTCTGGGCCGCTTGGGCAGAAGCCACCGGGGTCATGCTCAAATGTAGTGATACAAATAGTCTATAGACTATGTAGACTCAACCATATTGTCATCGTGATAGCACAGAGTCTCAGTCTACAATGGCATCCCTGCACAAGGGATGACACACCAGACAACATGACCATGCCAACGCCAACCATAACAATCATTCCAACAAACAACCAGGCCTGGAAACACAATGTAGGGTAGTACATACCAGAGAAATAGGAATGAAAATAATAACATACTACTCAATAACAATATGGGGCCTTGATACAGAATTCTGTGGTATTGAAAGTTCCTTCAACAGCCATCATCACTAGAGTTTTTTCACGAGAACGCAGATTACTAAATTGCAGTGGACACTGGACAGAGATTAGAGAGAAGTACATCGAACAGCAATATCTTTACTTTACATCCACGCCACTAGGAGGCGCCAAGCTCTCAGGACCAGAGGAAGACTACGGGCATTCGTAGAGGTGTTGTTACAGAAGCACGTCAAGGCCGGGCAGCCAAGGAACGGCAGTAAACATGAGACAGAGACATAAACAGAGACAGACAGACAATGAAGAACTGACATGTCTGAGCTCCAGTCTCTTGTCGTCCAGGAATATGAGAGGTTTACTTCTTGTACGGACACACAAACTGTACCCATCTCCGGGAGCGTTTCCTCATAACATACTGATGGAGTAACCCAGGGCTGTAAGCTGAACTCCAGCTGAACATGGCGAGGCTGTCAGGGGGGCAGTAGCCTAGCTGTCAGGGGAAGTAGCCGAGCTGTCAGTTCATTTAAAGGATTACGCACTACATGCAACAGGGATTACAACTTCGCTATTGTCCTGCTCTGTTTGGAACAAAACACACAGAAAGTAACCATGGGTGAGGAGAAGTCATTCATAATAAAGTGTGTTCTTACATTGTGATGTATGTAGGCAACACCAGCTAGCAAATGCTAACAATCCATTACATAATCCTCTCCATGCGAGTGAATAGGTCCGCTGACCCATCTGACTTGGTCACCCACTTGGCTACGTAGCCAGGAGGCTAAATGGACTGCATCCATTCAATCTGCTTCAAGGAATGGAAGGAAATCTATACACAGAAATTATGTTGACATTGTAATGGATTGGATGAAACATCATGTTCTGATGCTTAATGCACACCTTGATAACCCTTAATAACACCTTGAAAACCCTTAATAACATCTTGAAAACCCTTAACACCTTGACAACCCTTAATGACACCAGGAAAACCTTTAATAACACCTTAATGACCCTTAATAACGTGAACAGCATGGTGGAGGTAGTAGGGGGGGTGGAGGCAACAGGAAGAGAAAGTCCAAATGGAAAGTAGAGAAGGAGCAAATGCAAAGTAGTTAGTTTCAGCATTTTCCGTTTTAAATGTCATGCGAGTGTTTTTATTGCTTCATGTGAACGAATAAAACCGCTCAGATGCTTGCATGCGTATGAAACGTGTCACCAAAATAACAATGAGTGGAAGCTGAAGCCGGTGGCAGCACACCTGAACCGCCGAGCATGCTGGGATAAGGTCCAGCAGGTCTCAGGGAGCCGAAGAACAGGCGAGGAGTCCACTAGCATATCCACGGTGGCTGGGCAGCCTGGGACACCCGTGTGTGAGTCAGGAGTGTCTAGCGGTCTCCAGCTGTGAGCCCCGGGGTGCTCACACAGGAAGCAGCAACAGCAGGTTCTGGCAGAGCCTCAATCACAGACCCTAACGAGCTATTTCTGGATACTTCTGCCCTCCCCCCTCATCTGCAACACCGTCCTACTGTAGGGTTTTCAGATGAGACCTCCCTGCTGATAGGACAACTTATTGTCCACTCGTTCCCCACCAAGGCCAGTCTGTTATCGCCGTCTCTCCTCCGTCTCGTGCCCACTGTGTATTTACATACTCCTCCAGTAAACACAGTGTGCTTATCAGGGCAGGGAGGGCAGGTGACCGACTACCTGCTCAGCGCCCAGGCTAAAGGAGTCCATCCAAAATGGAAGTCCTGGGTTGGTGTTTCACACGGGAGGGCAATCCAGCATCCAGAAGGCGCTCAAGCACGTTCTGTGCAGTTGCAGAAAATACAATTGCCTTCATTGAGCAACACAATACAGATTGTCAAGTATGTCATCACAGAATCCACACGGTTAATGGACACACCTATTAAGAAACTGCAATAGTTGAGCAACTTCTTTGCGTTTCGCATGAGTTTTCATTTTACGATCTGCCAGAATGCTGACCTGAATTAAATATGCTTAGCAAAATCCACTGTGCCATCTGATAATATGACAACCAGTAGACAGTAACCTGTGCATCGAGTATGCTGGTCATGTGGTCATGAACTAGTATAAAGTTTAATAACCTCTAATTCCAGCCAGCTGATTCTGCTTTCATTGGGGCAGTAAGGCAGCAGTAAAAACAAATGAAGTAGCTGCTTGTATGTAGGATAGAAGTACACACTGCTAGACAATACACACTACATCCTGCTAGACAACACACCCGACATCCAGTCTGAAGCAACCTCAGCTCTCCCGTCCTCCTTCCTAAAGTGAAATTGTTGGCGCAGCTACTGGTGTAGGTGTCCCTGCATTCATAGCCCTCTCTGACCAGACTGTCCCTCCATCGCGACCACACGGCCCACTGAACCACCGCAAAGCACAGCAGGAAAAGAGGCTTTTATTGAGCGAACAAGCGTATAAAGGGCAGCATTGTGGGGACTCTGCACTGCCTGGCTGGCTGACACCCAGCCGGAAGGAGCAGACGACACACACACACACACACAGAGAGACAGAGAGAGAGAGAGAGAGAGAGAGAGAGAGAGAGAGACACAGACAGACAGACAGACAGACAGACAGACAGACAGACAGAGAGAGAGAGAGAGAGAGAGAGAGAGAGAGAGAGAGAGAGACCATCCTGTTCAGGAACAGTGAGCTGCCTAATGGAGTCCAGCCTTTCAGAGCGCTGCACCCTCCAGGTGAACTCGAGGGTCTACCTGGACACACCTCCAGGTGTGCAAGGCCGAGATCACCTGAGACAACAACCCATATCCCATGTTGATGTAGAGTAGTGGAAATGTAAATTTGTGAAAGGAAAATTGTATTTGAAATGCTTGCCTTATTGTCCTTAGACTATGTTCTTAACATGAATGATGATAATTTCTGACTTAATAAACATGATATAGAGTGTTACTTTGACTAAGTAACTATAATCCTGGATGCATTCTGCCATCTGTAGACAGAGACATACTCTCATCTCACACGTCAAGTCAGGAGGACGCCCGGAGAGTCTGGGGCCCCGAGTCACGAGGTGCCGCACACCAGCAACGACAGCGTGAGGGAAGAGGGAGGAGGATTGGGCAAGAGAGTCATGCTTTGTACGATTCAAAACACACTCTCAGGCTGGTCCTGCGGTGCCATCGTGTCATTGTGGTGTCTGATGTGGTCGCCCTCCGCCTACAGGGAGAATGCTTAAATAACCCTGCAGCCAGTGGGCCTATTGGGGCAGCCATGCCATCACTCTCAGGTGTAACAGGCGCCTCATCGTTGAATAGATCAAATTAACCTGTTACAGACCGCTTGAGATATTCTCGATGAAATATCACTCCACGCTTAAAAAGGGAAACTTCATAGATTTTCACCGGGCTTTGTATTATTGCAATGTGTGTAGTTTATGCAAATGATCAATGTTATTGTTTAGCTTTCCTCCATGTTGTCTGCATGCCTATGAATGACACTTCTGCAGAAATGAGGCAGAACATATTATGTGTAGAGCATGTTCAGGATGAATTGATTTTTCCTCCCCACCCATCGCTACACTATGGACATTGAAATGATTTGAAAGAAGCTGGTAACTGATACAATAAGATAATTGTTTAACACCTTTCCTGCTGGCGTGCAGCCGAACGCTGCACAATGTGCAGCTAACATGTGCAGCTAACAGAGTCCAGCCCAGCCTTTGGTGGTGCTACCAGAGTTCAAATAGTTCTGCACCACAACAACAACAACAACAACAACAACAACAAGTGTCCCTGTTGCACAAAAAAACCACTCAGTCAGTGATGGCAGAGACACCGGAGGGTCACAAGGGACAGCTTCAAAGTGGAGAAAAAGTTTACCCGCAAGCTGGGACACATTTTGCGGCCTGACAAAGCACCCTGTCACAAGGTGGACACCATGTGGTCCCAGGGACATGACAGCCACCCTCCCAAGAAGTCCCTCGCCCTGGGCCCTTCAGGAGGAGGAACACCAGGTTGTTTGCAGCAGGTTGTTAACGACAGTCTGACTTGGGGTAAGTCTATGACACGGTCACGTCCACAGTGGTGCGACGTACCTGCACCGTGCACGCAACCTCCCCTTGTAGAAGTCAGGTTCTGAAGGACAACAGGCTGCTAGATAAGTGTGTCTGATAAGAGAAATGTTAGAGTAGGTTGCCCAGAACATAAGACCTCCTCCACTTGAATCTGTACTGTCTCACTGCAGAGCTAAATAATTTGAAATGCAGTTGGCTGAAATACAGAGTTGTAAACACAGTATAATACACAGCAGCCGGGCTGGGGTTAGTAACTAACCCCAATCTTATCAAACATGATCTAATGCTGCTGCTGGGGCATGAGGGGCCAACATGGGGCCATGATCATCTGAGTAGCTGATACTTATACTTATACTTCTAAACCTCAACAATACGCCGACTTATATTATCCTCTATATTATCATATTATCCTCTATATTATCATATATAGAGGATATAGAGGAGCATCCTATATTATCCTCTATATTATCACTGGATGGGTTCAAAAAACAAGCAGCTCTCCAGGTGACAGGTCATCATGTGCAATATTACCTTTCAACATCATGTGCATTTTCCTCAGTATTACGTGCAATATTAATATTGCATCATGTGCAATACTCCCTATCATGTGTTATATTATTATTATTATTAATATCATGTTGTCTCTAAATATTACCTGTAATACTGCCTCTCATCTCCTCTCATCATCATGTGTAATATTCTTAATGTCATGTCCAATACCTCTCCTACATTACCTTTCAACATTATGTGCAATATTCTTAATATTCTTAATATTCTTTCCATCAGGTGCAATACGTCCCCTAACCATTATTATTATTATTATCATTATGAAGCTGTATTACACTTCAAGGGACCACGCAGGGGGGCCCCACAAGCTTGGCGGTACCACCCAACCAGGACCACCGTCGGAACCGTCCCGGTGGTGTCAGTCTGGTACCGAGTCACCCGGTACCGGTGCCGAGGCCAGCCCCACGGTAACACACCGAGGACCCCCGACGCCGAGACTCATGTGGGGACCGCTTCACGACGCCTGTATGGACCGGAACCACGCAGGGCCCCCCCCCCCATAAGCTTGGCGGTACCACCCAACCAGGAGCACCGTCGGAACCGTCCCGGTGGTGTCACTCTGGTACCGAGTCACCCGGTATCGGTACCGTTACCGAGTCACCCGTTACCAGAGTGACACCACCGGGTACCGGTACCGAGTCACCCCGTATCGGTACCGAGGCCAGCCCCGGGTCGCTCCCGGGTCGCTAGCTAGAGGAGCTAACCCAGCTAGCCCAACTGACAGGCGGGGAGGGTAACGGACTCTCCGGTTCCCGTTCCCGCCACCGCGGCGGTGACGGCGGCGTCGCGTCGTCCTGGTCGTCGTCGTCGTCCTCACCTGTCGCG
The DNA here is from genome assembly GCA_002895965.2 of Coryphaenoides rupestris. Lineage (NCBI taxonomy): Eukaryota > Metazoa > Chordata > Actinopteri > Gadiformes > Macrouridae > Coryphaenoides > Coryphaenoides rupestris. The sequence continues at coordinate 107,092 of PIJE02001036.1, read as the reverse complement.
TCCCAGCGTGTCGCGGTGTTATTCTTCTCATTCTTCTCGTTCTTCTCGTGTTTTCCGTCACATTGCGCCGCAGCACCGCAGCAGCATCAGCAGCGTCCAGCTCCACCTGTGAACGTCACGGCGCATGCGCGACGGCGGCGACGTCCAGCAGGGGCCGCCACCTGACGCCAGGGCGCATGCGCGGCAGCGACGTCGCAGATCGAGATGTAAACACGCTCCGGCCCGCCGCCGCCTGACGCCACGGCGCATGCGCGGAAGCAGCAGCAGCGACGTCCAGCGTCCAGCGGGGGAGGTAGCCTGACGCCACGGCGCATGCGCGGCGGCATCCAGCAGGGGCCGGTGACGTCACACAGAGAAGGATGCTGAGAAGATTGCACATTTTTTTACTATGTTATGAAAATATATTTAGAGTTTAGACATTTAAATACTTTGGCTTTTCATCTCCTGTGTATCATTTATCAAAGTATTTCGCATTTATCTTTACACTTAAGTCTGTTTCCCAATATGTCCTAGTGTGTGTGTGTGTGTGTGTGTGTGTGTGTGTGTGTGTGTGTGTGTGTGTGTGTGTGTGTGTGTGTGTGTGTGAGTGAGTGTGTGTGTATGTGTGTATGTGTGTGTGTGTTGTGTGTGTGTGTGTGTGTGTGTGTGTGTGCTCATGTCTGTGTGTGTTTATGTTGTGTGTGTGTTTGTGTGTGTGTTATGGTGTGTGTGTGTGTGTGTGTAGTTTTAAAGATTTTGTTTTGTTTTGTGAGGTTGTTGGTTTGGATGTTTAATTGGTGTTAGTACGGGGCTGTTGGATGGGAGAGCTATCAGTCATAAAAGCTTCGTTTAGGTAATTAGGGTGTTGAAGTTGGGGTAGCTTTAGGACAGACTCTTACCAAATTAAGAAAAGGGTAAGAATGTGTTTTTTTGCCGGGTAAGTGTTTTGCGTTTTATCTATAGGGGTGTTTTTTGGTAATGGGGATAATAATAACTGGTTCAAGCGCCGATGTGGTAAATAATACTTTTTTAAATACGTGTGGAGTGAACAATGAAGTTTTTAGGCGGCAGATAAACGGGATTACGTAGCGATCTATGGTCGTCGGGGTGATCAGAGGTAACGAGGGGAGGGATAAGTTGTTACAGGTGGTAAAGGGGATGCAGGTTCTATTTGGTTTTGAGAGAGTTTCTTCCCGGTAAATGTTCGAAGCGGGTGGGAAGCGCGGGGGGGGGAGGGGTGGATCTGGGCTGGGATCTGAAAGAGGAACAATGAAGAAGCACGAAGTAGGAAGGACGCTGTCAGTACTCATCATAGTGCTTGTAACCCATTGCTTCCGCATCCACACACCTCCGCTGAGACGTAGTAACGATCTAATGTGGGCCTGCGGCCTGTTAGGAGAATGGATGGGGCTGGTATTCTATAAAGTTAGTAATTCCATCATCCATCAGCTAGAGGTTTAGAAAGGAAGATATCGGGGGTGTGGGGTGGGGTGGGGTGGGGGCGGTGGGCAAGAGTTTCGTGTATATTTTTAGGATATTTTAGTTTTGCAAAATATACGGTAGGCTGGCCGAGAATGTGATCTCAACTTTCACTTCCCCAATCTAATATAATAGAATGTAAAGAGTTGAGGTTGAAGGTTGAAGACGCTGCTTGGCCAAAGCAAGTCTGGTGCTTCGGGGGCGGTTGTGTGTGGAATCTAACGCAAGGTTCTCTTCCTTTGCTCCACTCCACTCCACAGGTGTACGCTGTACCTCCGTGCAGGGCCAACCCCGCCCTCCAGGAGGCCCTGACCCATATTCCAGCCGCTCAAACAAAGCCATGAAGAGGGCATCTACTCCGTGCCACCCTCCGCCCTCTCCAAGCCCGCCCACAGCAGCAGCAGCCCCGAGTCCGCGTACGACTTCCCCCCGAACTCTGAGCTCCCCGGGCTCCACCGTCGCCAACAGAACCACCACCACCCCCGCTACCCGCCGGCCAACGACAACGAAGGGATCTACGACGTCCCACCGGCGAAGCATCACTCAACGAAACTTGGGGTCAATGTGTTTATAATTGAGAGCATATGACCTTCGTTTGCCAGGGCGACCTTACACTCTAAGCCGCGCATGGGTCATGCAGCAGACACAAGCATCACAGGAAGCCCCTCGCGCGCGTGTGCGCCACAATGCGTCTGGGTATATTTATCTGGGCAGGGCTGTACGACACCTGCCCGTCGCGCATAATTAGAATTTATAGCACGGCGTTCGCGTCGACTGAACGGAGGCACATAATCCGCTGTCCTTCTCCCGCACGAGCACAGCGCAAGCAGCAATAGCATACTCTCTCTTGTCTTCACGGGCTCCGTGCACGCTCGCCGGAGGCCCGCCTGGTGGGACACTGGAGCGCGTCCAGCGCTTTCCGGCCGCAGAAGCTCTGGAGAGCATCGGTGGGTGCTCGTGGTCGCTGCCTCCCCTCCGATCTGCACATAGGAGAATTGCCAGCCTTCGCGGAGCGCATGGCAGACGAGGCCGCGCTGCGTGGGATCAGATGTGCGCTGCCGTCCTGCGACCTGCCTGGCGATCGGGCGGGCGCGGGTGGTTTTCTATAGTAGCTAGCGTGCGGAGGGGGGTTAAAATAGACCTGTGTGTGCGTTATCATTCTGTCGGACCCCGGCCTCCACGCCAAGCTGCGGCGGCAGCTGGGACGACTGGAGGACTCCCAGCAGATCCTGCTGCAGACCTTCCAGACACTGGAGACCTGCGGCTGGACGGTCGCCGCGCTGGCCACCTCCCCGGCGCCCTCCTCCTCCGCCAGGCAGCAGCAGCAGCAGCACGCCAGGAGCGACGAGCTGGACCGCTTCGTGATGGTGTCGCGCACGCTGCCCGACGACGCCAAGCAGCTGGCCTCCACCATCCAAGGCAGTGCAGAGCTGCTCTTCAGCCGGCGCGGCGTGGGCGTGGGCGGGGACAGGGACGGCGGCTCCTCCTCCTCCCGGGGCGGCACCCCCGAGGAAAGCCTGAGCCACCCGCTGGGCTACTACCCGTCCCCGGACAACGACAACAACTACAGCTGCCCGGTGAAGGCCTTCCCCCCGGTTCCCTCCGGCCAGGAGAAGGACAACATGAACATGAACAGTGAGAAGTGTGTCAAGAGCTGGATGGAGGACTACGACTACGTGCATTTGCAGGTAGGGGCGCTAGCTACAGTACAAATGTGACTTTATCTGTGGCCAGTAGTCCATAGAGAAGGGGTGTCCAACATGTGGCCCGGGGTCCAGATGCGGAGTTATTCTCAATGTTCGTGATTGTCGTGCAAAGACTGAAGTCCATCGGCTGACTCCTCTTTGTAGGCTAATTGGATAGAAGATTGAGTTCTTCCTCATTGATTTCTTCACTTTATCCATAATCACAAATAAAAAATATGTTGTAGTTCCTACAAACAACCACTGAGCTGCACGAGTTGCAAGACTTTCGTATGCATTTTCGTGGTGTTTTGTTAGCTTGTTGTTGGTCAGCTTTGATAGCAACCAAGCCACAAATAGATTTGTCACCTTTTGGCAAAGCTTTTTCTATCATGAGCCAATGTTATCGGACAACTTCAAGTGAAGTTACGATGAAACAGACTTTGAAGAGTCTGAAGGGGTTTATTATGCAGACTCTCACCGACAGCGCCGTGTGTTCACAGGGCAAAGAGGACTTTGAGCGTCAACAGAAGGAACTCCTGGACAAGGAGAACATCATCAAGCAGAATCGACTCCTGCTGGGCCCCGAGGGAATGGAGAGGAGAGAAGAGTTTGGTTTTTGTTTTTGGAAGGGAGTGGAGGTTTGGGTTGTTTGGTTGGTTTTAATAAATTTTCGGTGGATGGGGGTGTGTATTGGGCAGGGTGGTATAGGCATAGGCGGAGGTGGAGGAGGGTTTGGGTTTTTTGTTTTTTGGTTTATTTATTGTGGGAGAGGGGTTACCCCGAAAGTTGGGTTTGTTGGTTTAGAATGAAAGAAGAGGAGAATGAGAGGAAGGAAATAAAGCAAGGGAAAGGTGATAAAAAAAGAGAAGGATGATTGAGAGATTGAATTATTTGTATATGTATGAATCATCATTTCATTACATATAATGTGAGTGATGTGTGTATGTGTGTGTGTTGTGTGTGTGTATGTGTGTGTGTGTATGTGTGTGTGTGTGTGTGTGTGTGTGTGTGTGTGTGTGTGTGTGTGTGTGTGTGTGTGTGTGTGTGTGTGTGTGTGTGTGTGTGTGTATGTGTGTGTGTGTGTGTATGTGTGTGTGTGTGTGTGTGTGTGTGTGTGTGTGTGTGTGTGCTGTGTGTGTGTGAGTGTGTGTGTGTGTGTGTGTGTGTGTGTGTGTGTGTGTGTGTGTGTGTGTGTGTATGTGTGTGTGTGTGTGTGTATGTGTGTGTGTGTGTGTGTCCATCACAAAGCAACCACATTTTAACAGACTATATGAATTATTAATCTATCCCACATCTCCAGGGCTGCAACAATGTCACCTTGCTAGAGTGCTATTTGTATTTGGTGTGATAGTATAGATTGTTTTTAATATAGCCTTTATAATAATAATATGGTATATAAATAGGGTGTATAAAACTGGGCTGGTATTATTTTGAAGATGTGCGCTAATGGATGTTTTATAATGGAGGCATTTACCCAAATAAGAAATAAACTGTCCAGCAAACGGCTCTTGGAAACTCAATGAGTTGTAATTCTGATTCAGAATGGATGGATACTGAACCATGATATCTACTCTGGTCTCTCATCACATCAGATTAAGAGACCTTGTAAAAGACACAGTAGATGAAGAGACCTTGTAAAAGACACAGTAGATGAAGAGACACGTTGTAAAAGACACAGTAGATGAAGAGACCTTGTAAAAGACACAGTAGATGAAGAGACACGTTGTAAAAGACACAGTAGATGAAGAGACCTTGTAAAAGACACAGTAGATGAAGAGACGTTGTAAAAGACACAGTAGATGAAGAGACAAGTTGTAAAAGACACAGTAGATGAAGAGACACGTTGTAAAAGACACAGTAGATGAAGAGACACGTTGTAAAAGACACAGTAGATGAAGAGACACGTTGTAAAAGACACAGTAGATGAAGAGACACGTTGTAAAAGACACAGTAGATGAAGAGACACGTTGTAAAAGACACAGTAGATGAAGAGACATGTTGTAAAAGACACAGTAGATGAAGAGACACGTTGTAAAAGACACAGTAGATGAAGAGACGTTGTAAAAGACACAGTAGATGAAGAGACATGTTGTAAAAGACACAGTAGATGAAGAGACAAGTTGTAAAAGACACAGTAGATGAAGAGACACGTTGTAAAAGACACAGTAGATGAAGAGACCTTGTAAAAGACACAGTAGATGAAGAGACACGTTGTAAAAGACACAGTAGATGAAGAGACACGTTGTAAAAGACACAGTAGATGAAGAGACCTTGTAAAAGACACAGTAGATGAAGAGACATGTTGTAAAAGACACAGTAGATGAAGAGACACGTTGTAAAAGACACAGTAGATGAAGAGACATGTTGTAAAAGACACAGTAGATGAAGAGACATGTTGTAAAAGACACAGTAGATGAAGAGACCTTGTAAAAGACACAGTAGATGAAGAGACACGTTGTAAAAGACACAGTAGATGAAGAGACACTTGTAAAAGACACAGTAGATGAAGAGACACGTTGTAAAAGACACAGTAGATGAAACAAGAGACACACACACACACACACACACACACACTCAACAACACACACACACACACACACACACACACACACTCATACATACACACAACACACACACATCACACAACACACACACACACACACACACACACACACACACATACACACACACACTCATACACATACACACACACACACACACACACACACACACACACACACACACACACACACTAGGACATATTGGGAAACAGACTTAAGTGTAAAGATAAATGCGAAATACTTTGATAAATGATACACAGGAGATGAAAAGCCAAAGTATTTAAATGTCTAAACTCTAAATATATTTTCATAACATAGTAAAAAAATGTGCAATCTTCTCAGCATCCTTCTCTGTGTGACGTCACCGGCCCCTGCTGGATGCCGCCGCGCATGCGCCGTGGCGTCAGGCTACCTCCCCCGCTGGACGCTGGACGTCGCTGCTGCTGCTTCCGCGCATGCGCCGTGGCGTCAGGCGGCGGCGGGCCGGAGCGTGTTTACATCTCGATCTGCGACGTCGCTGCCGCGCATGCGCCCTGGCGTCAGGTGGCGGCCCCTGCTGGACGTCGCCGCCGTCGCGCATGCGCCGTGACGTTCACAGGTGGAGCTGGACGCTGCTGATGCTGCTGCGGTGCTGCGGCGCAATGTGACGGAAAACACGAGAAGAACGAGAAGAATGAGAAGAATAACACCGCGACACGCTGGGACGCGACAGGTGAGGACGACGACGACGACCAGGACGACGCGACGCCGCCGTCACCGCCGCGGTGGCGGGAACGGGAACCGGAGAGTCCGTTACCCTCCCCGCCTGTCAGTTGGGCTAGCTGGGTTAGCTCCTCTAGCTAGCGACCCGGGAGCGACCCGGGGCTGGCCTCGGTACCGATACGGGGTGACTCGGTAGAGTGTGTGTGTGTATGTGTGTGTGTGTGTGTGTCCATCACAAAGCAACCACATTTTAACAGACTATATGAATTATTAATCTATCCCACATCTCCAGGGCTGCAACAATGTCACCTTGCTAGAGTGCTATTTGTATTTGGTGTGATAGTATAGATTGTTTTTAATATAGCCTTTATAATAATAATATGGTATATAAATAGGGTGTATAAAACTGGGCTGGTATTATTTTGAAGATGTGCGCTAATGGATGTTTTATAATGGAGGCATTTACCCAAATAAGAAATAAACTGTCCAGCAAACGGCTCTTGGAAACTCAATGAGTTGTAATTCTGATTCAGAATGGATGGATACTGAACCATGATATCTACTCTGGTCTCTCATCACATCAGATTAAGAGAAAACACCACATTAGATTAAGAGACATGTTGTAAAAGACACAGTAGATGAAGAGACACGTTGTAAAAGACACAGTAGATGAAGAGACACGTTGTAAAAGACACAGTAGATGAAGAGACCTTGTAAAAGACACAGTAGATGAAGAGACACGTTGTAAAAGACACAGTAGATGAAGAGACCTTGTAAAAGACACAGTAGATGAAGAGACACGTTGTAAAAGACACAGTAGATGAAGAGACCTTGTAAAAGACACAGTAGATGAAGAGACACGTTGTAAAAGACACAGTAGATGAAGAGACACGTTGTAAAAGACACAGTAGATGAAGAGACACGTTGTAAAAGACACATTAGATGAAGAGACACGTTGTAAAAGACACATTAGATGAAGAGACACCTTGTAAAAGACACAGTAGATGAAGAGAGGACAGCACCATCATGTCTTGTGTTTTGTGTTGCTCTTTAATGAGGCATGCAGGTTCAGGTGCTGATGTGTGCGGAACAGCCAGACCAACCAGAAAAACACGGTATTATAATCATAATAATAATCATCATCATAATAATCATCATAATAATCATTCATCAACATGAAACAGTAGTAGAAATATCTTGACAGAGCACATCAATCGTCATGGCTGGTCTATTTGTCCTACAGTAAGCAAAACACAGACCTCTTCACATTTGTGGTATTTCCGAGGAAATAAATGCAATACATAACAGTATTATTAATAACGGGGACATCTTTAATACATACGATCTTCAGGACATATTAGTCGACGTGTCCCTTTTAGGTGCACCGGTGTGTGGAGCGTTGGTTGTCACACAGGTTGTTACACATGACGACCTGTGTGTCATCAGCTGTGGTGTCTGCTACCACATCTCTTCACAGTTCAAGTGCATTTCAATCCAACAATAGATTGGAAATGTCTAATAACAGACATCACTAGTCAAAGAAAGATCACTCCAGTCAACAAGCAGGCTTGATTTCCATCGAATCCTTTTGACTGGTAAAAATATTGAAACACCTTTGACAAACCTTCACATTTCTGAAATAAAAGCACACTCAGAATACCTGCGACAAAATTCCACAAAACCGTAATAACAGTATTATTATTAATAATAATAACAATAATAGAATTTCTATCGTCAATGCAATTATATAATATTTTTCTGAAACATGTAAAGTGCTGCAGACAGACGTGGCCACACAGTGGGCATGTGCAGAACTCTGACAGCGCTGGGACTGTTGTATCACAACTACAGAGACCACCGCTCAGCCTGGACCGCCACAGACAGGACACGCTGCATGCATGAGGACCGGGACCAGCGCAAGGACCAGGGCAGGACCAGCACAGGACCAGGTACAGGACGCACCAGTGGCAGTGATGGGTGGAAAGCGCCGTACGTCACATGATCAATGTCTCACAGACTACGTACTGAGGAAAATAGACCTTTTTTAAAAGTCATTCAAAACATTAAGGTTTGTACATTAAACTCGTTAGGGTGCAGATAATGCTAATATTTATAATAATAATAATAATACCAACAAATCTTATGTCAATCAAGACATAAAAAGAATACGAGCAAAACAAACATTTGCAAGTCATGGTGTGGACGTCACAAACTACGCCGTTCATGTGAACACTTCTCCTGACGGCGCCATATCTAAACAGCTGAATCCACAACGGATTCTGAACGTTTCCCTGAGAATTCAGACAGACAGGATCTACCTCCCTCCGGTGGAACAAGAAGAAAACTACAATGTAGTTTTTCTCTCTTAACTAATTGTCCGAGCCTTTTCTCCTTCAATACTTAAGTGTTGAAATATTGCAGGGGGCAGGTTGGCTGTGCTGTACATAGCGTGGCACTTGACATGACTTGACCTCACACACTTTTAAGTTGTAAACAGACGCGGTACGCTTTATAACACGCCTCACGCGTCTGGGGGTCGAGCGTCCAGCACAGCTCCCAGCTCCCAGCTCCCAGCTCAGCTGAGACAACACAGCCGTTACGTTTCACCCCATACACGGCCGTTACGTTTCACCCCATACACAGCCGTTACGTTTCACCCCATACACGGCCGTTACGTTTCACCCCCACGCACGGCCGTTACGTTTCACCCCATACACGGCCGTTACGTTTCACCCCATACACGGCCGTTACGTTTCACCCCATACACGGCCGTTACGTTTCACCCCATACACGGCCGTTACGTTTCACCCCACACACGGCCGTTACGTTTCACCCCCATACACGGCCGTTACGTTTCACCCCATACACGGCCGTTACGTTTCACCCCATACACGGCCGTTACGTTTCACCCCCATACACGGCCGTTACGTTTCACCCCATACACGGCCGTTACGTTTCACCCCATACACGGCCGTTACGTTTCACCCCATACACGGCCGTTACGTTTCACCCCCATACACGGCCGTTACGTTTCACCCCATACACGGCCGTTACGTTTCACCCCCATACACGGCCGTTACGTTTCACCCCATACACGGCCGTTACGTTTCACCCCGTACACGGCCGTTACGTTTCACCCCAGACACGGCCGTTACGTTTCACCCCAGACACGGCTGTTACGTTTCACGCCAGACACGGCCGTTACGTTTCACCCCATACACGGCCGTTACGTTTCACCCCATACACGGCCGTTACGTTTCACCCCATACACGGCCGTTACGTTTCACCCCATACACGGCCGTTACGTTTCACCCCACACACGGCCGTTTACGTTTTCAACCCCCATACCACGGCCCGTTACGTTCACCCCCAATAACACGGGCCGTTACGTTTCACCCCCATAGCGACGGCCGTTACGGTTTCACCCCATACACGGCCGCTTACCGTTTTCCACCCCATACCACGGCCGTTACGTTCCACCCCATTACACGCCGTTACGGTTTCACACCCCACACAGGCTGTTACGTTTCACCCCCATTACACGGCCGTTACGTTTCACCCCATACACACAAGCCGTTACGTTTCACCCCATACACGGCCGTTACGTTTCACCCCATACACGGCCGTTACGTTTCACCCCATACACGGCCGTTACGTTTCACCCCAATACACGGCGTTACGTTCACCCAACGGCCGTTACGTTTCACCCCATACACGGCCGTTACGTTTCACCCCACATACACCGGCCGTTACGTTTCACCCCATACACGGCCGTTACGTTTCACCCCATACACGGCCGTTACGTTTCACCCCCATACACGGCCGTTACGTTTCACCCCACGCATCTCAAACGGACAGCAGCAGCAGCAGCAGCAGCAGCAGCAGCATCAGCAAGAAGAAACATCTCTTGCTTTCTCCTGGGCTCGCAAACAAAACGTTTCTGAATGTTCAAGAAACGAGATATCTCAATAGTTTCTGCTTTGTTCTGAATGAACACTGAGCAGATGAAATCAACTCACACACAACATCTGTATGATGACAGGTGAACACAGTAAACAGGAACACACCATCAACACCTCCCAGTACAAAACACACACTGACAAAAAAATACTTCATAGAAGTCGGCAAACTTTCAAAATATCAAACTATAATACGGATGGAAAACTAAACGAGGCTTTAGTTTGGCGCGTAAAACACTAAAATATAACACACACACATACACACACACACACACACACACCACAGCCACCGAACACACTGCCAGTAGGATGCAGACACCATCATGTTAGCGTCTTGTGTCTTAGGATATCGCCGGCCTCGTCCTCTCCGATCCAACATCCACAAGAGTCTGGATCACACTGCTGCGCCCTTTTCACTTTAAACTGCACATTTGACTGCCGACGCGCGGCACGTAACGTACACACGAGTACGAGTCCAGAAATAGAACGACAGCGACACCCGCGCACTGTGCAGAAATAGACAACAACGTGAACGTACAAAGAGCAGAATGTCAGAGGAAGCAACGGACCGGAGAACTCTGAGGTTCTGCTGGTGGCAACAGAACACATTCCTAAATGTACTCATGACATGGAACCACACAACAAAAAAAAACACACACACATGGATGAAGTTCACTCGAGAAGTAAATATCTGATCACTGCTGTCAATCATCTCGGTTATTAATAAGTGCAATAGATCCAGCAGCCGGGGCAGCCGCAGAGCCACGCCCCCACATCGGCTCTATAGATCTGCTTCAGAAGATGTGATCATCTGAATAGATGGGGAGGAAGTTCCTGTAATACCCTGTTTCAGAGAGGACAACTGGACCGTTGTCTTCAGTCGTGAGGGTCTATGACTCTGTCTTCAGTAGTGAGGGTCTATGACTCTGTCTCCAGTAGTGAGGGTCTATGACTCTGTGGTCTGTGTCTTCAGTAGTGAGGGTCTATGACTCTGTCTCCAGTAGTGAGAGTCTATGACTCTGTGGTCTGTGTCTTCAGTAGTGAGGGTCTATGACTCTGTGGTCTGTGTCTTCAGTAGTCTACGACTCTGTCTCCAGTAGTGAGGGTCTATGACTCTGTCTCCAGTAGTGAGTTGTCTAAGACTCTGTGGTCTGTGTCTCCAGTCATGAGGGTCTATGACTCCGTCTTCAGTAGTGAGGGTCTATGAGTCTGTCTCCAGTACCGAGGGTCTGTGACTCTGTGGTCTGTGTGTCCTCTTAGATTCCGTTGAGCAGCATCTCAGCTCCCAGGCCGGCGGGGGAGCAGACCCCCACGTCGACCCGTCGCGGGGGTCCGGTCCGGATCATCACCTTACCGACCCCCAGACCCCCCGACATCAGACCTCCAGGAGACTTTCTGGACCCGGGACAGGGAGGGAGGGGGGGGGGGGGGAGGGAGGGAGGGAGGGGAGAGAGACAATGTGTGTTATAAGGTTTTCATAACGAAAAGCAACAGTTCTGTGCATGTCGCCACGGTAACTCACCTGAACGCCATCTTCTTCAGCAGGTGGGCGTCCATCTTGTCTGGCAGTGCAGGCTCCTCCCCAGGGGAGGCGGGGAGGGGGAGGGGGACGGGGGAGGAGGGGGAGGAGGGGGAGGAGGGGGAGGAGCAGGAGTGGGGAGGCGGGGGGTGCAGCAGGCGGAGGGGGGAGGTGTCCTGAGACGACTCCTATGAAGAGATGAGATCGTTAAGTCAGACCTGTGATTGATTTCCAAATATGGGCGTGGCCTTGTGTTGTTCAAACTCTCAGCCAATCAGATGAAATAACTGTCCTGCTCTCTTGGATCTCAGCGAATCAGGTCGGAGGTCAATCTAAATCGTAGTCTAATCTGAGGAACGCCTCCCATGCAGACGTCTGTTCACCTTCTAACAGATGAACCCACAACCCCCCACCGGGTTCTGGTCCGGTCCGCGACTGACCCGGGTCTGGATGTCCTCCAGGTCCAGGACGGACAGCTCCAGCTCGATGTCCGGGTCCGCCCCCCGGCTGGGGACCCCTTGGTGCTGGCTGTGGTTCTGCAGGTCCTCTCCGCTCAGAGACCTCCGGGAGACGACCGGGTCTGACACACACAGCTGCTCACTGCTCACACACACACGCATGAACACACACACACACACACACACACACACACACACACACACACACACACACACACACACACACACACACACACACACACACACACACACACACACACAGACACAGACCCACACCCACACACACCCACACGCACAGACACACATGAACACACACACACACACACACACACACACACACACACACACACACACACACACACACACACACAGGAAACATAGGAGTTATGTATAGAGAGGTTACATCTGGAGTTAGTAGTTAAATATAGTTCTATATATATATATATATACAGTATATATACTGTATACATGTGTATATAGTATATTTTTGTGTTACTAACCTCTCCAGGAAGCTGGAGTGACTGGAGGAGTCAGAACCTCTGGAGGTCCAGCGGTGGTCACTGGGCTCCAGCACGCAATCTGCACACAAACCACCACACACACCTCAACACACACACACACACACACACGTATAGGATGCTGCCTCTCCCTGACCTTGGACCTCTGAAGCTGATGGGTGTGCTCCCTGACCTCTAACCTCTGAGGCTGATGGGTGTGCTCCCTGACCCCTGACCTTTGACCTCTGAGGCTGATGGGTGTGCTCCCTGACCCCTGACCTCTAACCTCTGAGGCTGATGGGTGTGCTCCCTGACCCCTGACCTCTAAACTCTGAGGCTGATGGGTGTGCTCCCTGACCCCTGACCTCTAAACTCTGAGGCTGATGGGTGTGCTCCCTGACCCCTGACTTCTAACCTCTGAGGCAGGTGGGCATGGTGGAGGCGGGGCCCTGGTAGGCGGTGGCCTGGATGGGGGCCGTGTTGTGGTAGGCGGTCCTGGCCGCCCGGGAGATGGCCCCCCACTTGGAGATGATAGGCCCCTCGCCGAAGGGGATGATGGGATCCTCCTCCTTCACACGCCGGCAGGACTCCTGGGAGGCCAGCCAGCGCTTGCTGCTTCCTGCTCCCTTGGGCTCCACTTCCTGCAGGCCGTGAACACAGAACGGGTCGATGCCAATCATGCACGGACCGGAACCTGAGTATTTATCTCCCGGGTCCTCTGAAGCCGATGACTTACGCAGAGGTCCGCTCCGGGTCGGGTCAGGGTCTGGACCGGACCCCCCTGGCCCAGGCAGGGCCGCGCCGCGCTGCAGGACCATGGGGAGTAGTGGGCCAGACTGTCCTCGGCTCTGTAGCGGCAGCACACACACGGACCCCCACTGCCCTCCACTGGCTGGGGGGGGGGGATGACAGGAAGAACAGAAGAACGATCAGAAGATAAGATAAGAGTAGAGGAGGATAAAACGGCCGTGGCTCTCCAGAGGAGCACCCGACGCAGGCGACTAATCACCGTCACTAATCACCGTCACTAATCACCCATCAATAATCACCCATCAATAATCACCCATCAATAATCACCCGTCACCACGTCGACGATTCCTGAGTTCCTGAGCTTTGGAAATCACTTCTCAAGAGATAAGCAGTATGCCATTCAATTGAATTTAATGTCATTTTTTTCTTATTCTAATTATTGTCTTTTTGTCCCCAGGATTGAGACAAGAGACTTCTCCCTCTAAACAACAAGTGAGGGGTGACGAGTTACTGGAGGGGAAAACGTGTGTTGCTTCAGCTTGAGAAACAGGAAAACTTTATACGTTTTGCACACGACAAACTCGACAAGAAGAACACACTGACGCACACAAACACACTGACACCCCCACACACACCGCCGTGCACAGACACGTGCACACAAACACACACAAGCTGTGGAAACCGTGTCTGGGAACCACTGTTGGTATCTTCCTCCACAGTTGCTTAGCAACTAACTCACGCTGAAATAGCATTGGAGGGCGGCAGCAGAGAGAAACGAAGACCCACACAAGCATCCCAACAACACAATCACTGGCGGTACGCGGTCACATGATCAACGCCCAGCACACCGTCTCGTATTCCGTGACAAACGGACCTGTACATCTTCAGACTCTGAGGGAAACATGACCAGTCCAACGGCCACATCCACACACCCGGGAGCTCAGACCTCCACACCCTCGTACCTCCGCGCTGAAGTCCACGGTGAAGATGGGTGACGACTGGGAGGGCCTGTTCCCGTTGCCATGGTGATGGTGGTGATGGTGGTGGTGATGCGCCCACAGTTCCTGTTTCCTCCTGAACAGGTCCTCATAATCCAGGGGACCATGACCGTAGTCCTGATGGATAGGAGAGAGGAGAGAGGGAGAGAAGAGAGAAGAAGAGATAAGAAGAGATAAGAAGAGAGACAATTCAGTGATAAATGTCCCTCAATAAATATCCATAGTAAATATTAAATTCAATTTAATGTACATTGTACTCAACAATATTTGACCAACGTCAATATAGAATATTACATGAAACAAAGGTAATACTACATTAGATAACATTAACTCACAAATGTAATGCGACATTAGATGAACAACGTCATCTTGTGAAGATCTGAGGATAAGGTGAGCAGGAAGCAGGGGAACGAGATAAGAGGACGAGGAGGAGGAGGAGGAGGAGGAGGAGGGTGGTGATGTAAGGTGAGGAAGGTAGCGCTGAGACAACAGGTGGGTGTGCCGCGGAGGAGGACGGGAACACAGGACGTTGAGCGGCGTAATGAAGCCGAGACAAGGCTGGCGTTCCGTCGGTCTGTCGGGAAACAACAGACTTCCTCTGCCCATATACGGGCGTGGAAGTGTGGGGCCCGGCGGCGCTAACTTCAGAGCGACGGAGCTGACGGAGAGCGCGGTCGCCGGTTGGCTGTTAGCTAAATCTGTCTCGCGGAAACGGAACAGAGACGTCTTTTATCTGCGCGTGTTTCTCCCGGCTTTGATGCGTTCGCTTGCGTCTCGCCGTGTTCTCCCGTCGCGATTCTGGGTTTCTTGATTCTCCCAAGACTTTAAGAGTTAATAAAAAGCCATCAATATCGTTGGGGGGGGGGAGGCGCTTGATTCGCCTACCTGGTGCAGCCCCGGGCGGTGCTCCACGCCGGAGCAGTAGTTGCTGTCCAAGGAGTTGAACCTCTCGCGCAGCGGCGGCTGGTAGATGGAGGCGTGCAGAACCTCAGGGGGCAGAGAGTTGCTCCTGGCGTCATCCCGGTGGTACAGCTGGACACGCCCCCAACGCCACGCGGAACCACAACCAGATAGACATATGTTGGAAAAATTATCTAATCAATCAATCAATCAATCAATCAATCTATCTATCTATCTATCTATCTGTCTATCTGTCTATCTATCTATCTATCTATCTATCTATCTATCTATCTATCTATCTATCTGTCTATCTATCTATCTATCTACAGTCATCTATCTATCTATCTCTATATCTATCAATCAATCTATCTATCTATCTATCTATCTGTCTATCTGTCTATCTATCTATCTATCTATCTATCTATCTATCTATCTATCTATCTATCTATCTATCTCATCCATCCATCTATCTCACCTGAGGCCTCCACACTCTCCTGCTGTCGTAGAGCGGAGCGTAGACACATTGACCCGGGGTCAGAGGTCGGTACTGGTGGTGCTGTCCTGGGTGCGGGTGGGCGTGGCAGGCGGGGTGACCCGGCCGCTCCCTGGGGGGCGGAGCTCCATACGCGGGGGAGGAGGAGGAGGAGCCGGGCGACGAGGAGGAGGAGGGGGAGGAGGAAGAGGAGGCGGCGTGGGGGTCGGCGGGGTGGGGGGAGGGGGGGAGGTAGGACTCCTGCACGTTGGAGGAGCGCAGGAAGCGTGCCATACAGGGCTTGTGAGGAGGGAGGATCGAGGAGGAGTAGAAGGAGGCTGGGGAGGAGGAGGAGGAGGAGGGAGGAGGAGAGGAGAGGAGGAGGAGAGAAGAGGTGAAGAGAGAGGAGAGGAGAAAGGAGCAGAGGAGAGTGGAGAGAGGAGAGGAGAGAAGAGGAAAGGACAAGCAGAGGAGAGGAGCAGAGAGGAGAGAAGAGGAGGTGAAAGTAGAGGCGAGGAGAAAGGAGAGAGGAGAGGAGAGGAGAGGAGAGAGGAAGAGGAGAGAGGAGAGAGGAGAGAGGAGAGAGGAGAGAGGAGAGGGGAGAGGAGAGAGGAGAGAGGAGAGAGGGGAGAGAAGAGAGGAGAGAGGAGAGAGGAGAGAGGAGAGAGGAGAGGAGAGGGGAGAGAGGAGAGAGGAGAGAGGAGAGAGGAGAGAGGAGAGAGGAGAGAGGAGAGGGGAGATGAGGAGAGGAGAGAGGAGAGAGGAGAGAGGAGAGAGGAGAGAGGAGAGAGGAGAGGGGAGGTGAGGAGGGGAGTGGGTTAAAGAGTGTAGACCAGGGAGGGAAACAGAAGAGAAGAGAAGTGAGCAGACCATCTCAGACCATCGCAGACCCGCGGGGCGTCTACTGCTGGTTAGTATTCAGAGTTCCATAACGAGGCAGCATGTTGAGGTGCAGCAGACTCACCGGCCCCCGGGTAAGGGAGGCTCTCCTGGTAGAACAGCTCCGGGGTCGCCTGGGACGCCCGGAGCAGGAAGTGTCCTTGTTTGGGCGCGGAGGCTCCGCCCTCCGGTGGCCAGCGGCCGCCATGGCGCAGGATGACGGGGAGGGGGAGGAGCTTCTCACCGGGGTCCCGGGAGGAGAGTCGGCGGGCCCGCCCGTCGGGGCCCTCTTCGGCTCCTCGGGCCCCGACGAGCCTCTCGGCGGGAGTTGGGGGCGGCACATCGACGTGGCGACCGTCTCCGAGGCCGCGGAGGGCCCCGTGTGCTCCGGTGTCCTCTTGTAGGCCGGCCCCTCCCCCGCCGATAGCTCCTCCCCCTCATCGCCGGTCACCGTCTTACCCATAATGCCCTGGGACAGCGGGAAGGGTCGGCCAGCGCTGCCGCTCTTCTTGTTCCGCAGACGGAACCTGGAAGTTACACGGAACGCACACGCATGTTACTGTAAAACACGTGTGTGTGTGCATGTGTGTTCGCGTGTGTGTGTGTGTGTGTGCATGCATGTGTGTGTGTACGTGTGTGTGTGTGTGTGTGTATGCATGCATGTGTGTGTGTGTACGTGTGTGTGTCCTACTTGTCCAGCTCATGGTGTGTGTGTGAGTGTGTGTGTGTGCATGCATGTGTGCATGTACGTGTGTGTGTGCATGTATGTGTGTGTGTGTGTCGTACTTGTCCAGCTCATGCTGTGTGTGTGTGTGTTGTGTGTGTGTGTTGTGTAGTGTGTGTGTGTGGTGTGTGTGTCCTACTGTCCAGCTCATGGTGTGTGTGTGTGTGTGTGTGTGTGTGTGTGTCCTACTTGTCCAGCTCATGGTGTTGGTGTGAGTGTGTGTGTGCGGTGTGTGTGTGTCCCACTTGTCCAGCTCAATGGTGTGTGTGTGTGTGGTGTGTGGTGTGTGTCGTACTTGGTCCAGCTCATGGTGTGTGGTTGTGTGTCGTACTTGGTGCCAGCTCATGGTGTGTGTGTGCTGTGTGTGTTGTGTGTGAGTGTGTGGTGGTGTCGTACTTGTCGCAGCCTCATGGTTGTGTGTGTGTGTTGTGTGCTGTGTGTCGTACTTGGTCCAGCTCATGGTGGTTGTGTGTGTGTGTGTGTGTGTCGTACTTGTCCAGCTCATGGTGTGTGTGTGTGTGTGTGTGTGTGTGTGTGTGTGTGTGTGTGTGTGTGTGCGGTACTTGTCCAGCTCATTGGTGTGTGGTGGGTGTGTGTGTGTGTGTGTGTGTGTCGTACTTGTCCAGCTCATGGGTGTGTGTGTGTGTGTGTGTGTGTGTGTGTGTGTGTGTGTGTGTCGTACTTGTCCAGCTCATGGTGTGTGTGTGTGTGTTGTGTGTCGTACTTGTCCAGCTCATGGTGTGTGTGTGTGTGTGTGTGTCGTACTTGTCCAGCTCATGGTGTGTGTGTGTGTGTGTGTGTGTGTGGTGTGTCGTACTTGTCCAGCTCATGGTGTGTGTGTGTGTGTGTGTGTTGTGTGTGTCGTACTTGTCCAGCTCATGGTGTGTGTGTGTGTGTGTGTGTGTGTGTGTGTGTGTGTGTGTCGTACTTGTCCAGCTCATGGTGTGTGTGTGCGAAGGTGCAGCTGGTTCCGCGGGGACAGCCCCCCTGCTGACGGAGGTCTCGGCACATGCTGGTCTTATACTTGCTGTTGGCCTGAGGCTGAGAAGAAACCAATCAGCAGCCACGATTCATATCCAGCACTATGACATCACTAACCCAGAGTGTAGTCTGGGCTTAGCCTTAAATTCTGTAAAACACTATTGAACCCAAACGAGGGTCCACTGCAGGTATGAACAGCCAACACACACACACACACACACACACCAGCGTACCTGTGGGCTGTCGTGGTTCTTCTTGCTGAAGTTCTGGATGAACTCCACCAGCCCCTTGACCACCTGCTTCACCGCCAGCATCACGCCCTCTAGCTCCGCCCATGCCGGAGCCGCGGCATCTACACGCAGAAGAAGAAGAAGAAGAAAAAGAAGAAGAAGAAGAGAAGAAGAAGATTTATTGCTGTGCAGACACAAAAATAAAATACAAAAACAACATTAACATCGTGACGTCATAACGTTTGGGTTGCTAATTGTATTGAAGAACCAACACAAAGATGAAAACATTATCAAAGACAAGAGAATCGAGGAGGACAACAGTGTGTGTGTGTGTGTGTGTGTGTGTGTGTGTGTGTGTACAGAGACTTTAGGTTCTTCAACAGAACTCCCACTGAAAATGTTTTCCCGGAGAACTCAGTCGCCATGGTTACGCGACTGCGTTTCAGATCTCATGCACCGAAACCATCCGCCAATTTCACACCACCTCATGTAACATGACTTCTGTTGTTCGCACAGCGCTCCTGTCTGCGCGTAGGCCGGTCCAACATTTTATTAATAATAATAATAATTTTAATATTAATCACATTAAATGTCAAATCAACAAGGGCACAATTTTAATTATCTAGTTACCTGTGGTACCGAGAGTGTTTATGTTCCTGGTGTACCTAGTGTGTGTTCGGTGGTTCCTGGTTTGCCTAGCGTGTGTTCGGTGGTTCCTGCTGTACCTAGCGTGTGTTCGGTGGTTCCTGGTGTACCTAGCGTGTGTTCGGTGGTTCCTGGTGTACCTAGCGTGTGTTCGGTGGTTCCTGCTGTACCTAGCGTGTGTTCGGTGGTTCCTGGTGTAACTAGTGTGTGTTCGGGTCCTGGTGCCTACTTGTGTTCGGTGGTTCCTGGCCTAGTCGGTCTGGTTCGGTGGTTCGGTGTCCTGGTCCACTAGCGTGTGTTCGGTGGTTCCTGGTGTACCTAGCGTGTGTTCGGTGGTTCCTGGTGTACCTAGCGTGTGTTCGGTGGTTCCTGCTGTACCTAGCGTGTGTTCGGTGGTTCCTGGTGTACCTAGCGTGTGTTCGGTGGTTCCTGGTGTGCCTAGCGTGTGTTCGGTGGTTCCTGCTGTACCTAGCGTGTGTTCGGTGGTTCCTGGTGTACCTAGCGTGTGTTCGGTGGTTCCTGGTGTACCTAGCGTGTGTTCGGTGGTTCCTGGTGTGCCTAGCGTGTGTTCGGTGGTTCCTGGTGTGCCTAGCGTGTCGGTGTTCCTGTGTACTAGCGTGTGTTCGGTGGTTCCTGGTGTACCTAGCGTGTGTTCGGTGGTTCCTTGTGTGCCCTAGCGTGTGTTCGGTGGTTCCTGGTTGTGCCTAGCGTGTGTTCGGTGGTTCCTGGTGTACCTAGCGTGTGTTCGGTGGTTCCTGGTTGCCTATAGCGTGTGTTCGGTGGTTCCTGGTTGTAGCCTAGCGTGTGTTCGGTGGTTCCCTGGTTGCCTAGCGTGTGTTCGGTGGTTCCTGGTGTGCCTAGCGTGTGTTCGGTGGTTCCTGCTGTGCCTAGCGTGTGTTCGGTGGTTCCTGGTGTACCTAGCGTGTGTTCGGTGGTTCCTGCTGTACCTAGCGTGTGTTCGGTGGTTCCTGGTGTACCTAGCGTGTGTTCGGTGGTTCCTGGTGTTACCTAGCGTGTGTTCGGTGGTTCCTGGTGTACTAGCGTGTGTTTCGGTGGTTTCCTGGTGTGCCTAGCGTGTGTTCGGTGGTTTCTGGTGTGCCTAGCGTGTGTTCGGTGGTTCCTGGTGTTAACCTAGCGTGTGTTCGGTGGTTCCTGGTGTACCTAGCGTGTGTCGGTGGTTCCTGGTGTAGCCTAGCGTGTGTTCGGTGGTTCCTGGTGTGCCTAGCGTGTGTTCGGTGGTTCCTGGTGTACTAGCGTGTGTTCGGTGGTTCCTGGTGTGCCTAGCGTGTGTTCGGTGGTTCCTGGTGTAACTAGCGTGTGTTCGGTGGTTCCTGGTGTAACTAGCGTGTGTTCGGTGGTTCCTGGTTGTGCCTAGCGTGTGTTCGGTGGTTCCTGGTGTACCTAGCGTGTGTTCGGTGGTTCCTGGTGTAACCTAGCGTGTGTTCGGTGGTTCCTGGTGTACCTAGCGTGTGTTCGGTGGTTCCTGGTGTACCTAGCGTGTGTTCGGTGGTTCCTGGTGTACCTAGCGTGTGTTCGGTGGTTTCCTGTGTGACCTAGCGTGTGTTCGGTGGTTCCTGTGTACCTAGCGTGTGTTCGGTGGTTCTGGTGTACCTAGCGTGTGTTCGGTGGTTCCTGGTGTGCCTAGCGTCGTGTTCGCGTGGTCCTGGTGTGACCTAGCGTGTGTTCTGTGGTTCCTGCTGTAGCCTAGCGTGGTGTACCTAGCGTGTGGTTCGGTGGTTCCTGGTGTACCTAGCGTGGTGTTCGGTGGTTCCTGGGTGTACCTAGCGTGTGTTCGGTGGTTCCTGGTTTGCCTAGCGTGTGTTCGGTGGTTCCTGGTGTACCTAGCGTGTGTTCGGTGGTTCCTGGTGTACCTAGCGTGTGTTCGGTGGTTCCTGGTGTACCTAGCGTGTGTTCGGTGGTTCCTGGTGTACCTAGCGTGTGTTCGGTGGTTCCTGGTGTACCTATAGCGTGTGTCCGGGGGGTTCATGATGGTCAGGTCTCTGAAGGGGTCTCCGGGAGCTCACCTGGGTTGTGGTCGATGTTAGCCAGGAGCTCCAGAGGAGGTGTCAGGCGGCCCAGGTTGGCAGGGTCTCCGGTCCTCTGCAGCACGATCGCCAGCTCCTGAACGCTCTTAGCGAAGGACTCTGGAGACTGCAGCTACAGAGCGTCAAAATAGACCACAAACTATGAGATATAAACATCAGCTACACACGTGAACTTCAGTAAGACCTTCAGTGCTGGACATCTGAGACCCTGAGCGTAGCTTCAGAGTGTAGGAGGCACCTTGTCGATGATGGACTGCATGTGGGACTTGTGCACCAGGTCTCCGTAGAGCAGCGAGGACCACTGCTCCGGGGAGATCCTCAGCCCCGCCTCCATGGCGATGTGGACGATCTGCGCGTCGTGTTCCCGCCGCAGCGCCTCGTACGAGCGGAACTCCTCCTTCAGCTGCATCAGGGACGAGTCTTCGTCACGCTTGGTCACCTGCAGGGGGCAGCAGACCTGAGCCTTCAGAGACCCTAAGGGAGGACTCACTTGGTGACCTGCAGGGGGCAGCAGACCTGAGCCTTCAGAGACCCTAAGGGAGGACTCACTTGGTGACCTGCAGGGGGCAGCAGACCTGAGCCTTCAGAGACCCTAAGGGAGGACTCACTTGGTGACCTGCAGGGGGCAG
>PIJE02001036.1:70000-72500 GCA_002895965.2 Coryphaenoides rupestris | reverse complement strand
TGACAACGACGTTCACCTCAGATCAGACGAAACTAGACGGTTCAATAAGTACAGTAAATAACTGTCAAGTACAATAGTGGCAAATTATGATATACTGTATATAAGTGAATTAAATGTTCGAAATAAGAAAAAATACAATAATGTTTAGTGCAACTGTTGCTCCATGTGTCAATACAGGATATGAGGACGTTCACATGTTTAGTGTTACTTTAGTAACAGACTCTCACTCTTGGACACAGAATAGAGAAATGGAAAGAAAAAAAAAGACTGAAAGAGTAAATGATTGTGAACACCTGACTCTGTTCTCTCTGTACTCTCACAACAACACATCATTTACTACGACTAACAACCATCAATCTGGTCAATAACGGTGTGATTAGTAACATAAATCCTCCAGCGAACATCAGAGCGTTATGTATTTACTACATCACAAATGCAAGAATGTTTCATGTTCTCATGTTCTCATGTTCTCATGTTCTCATGTCGTTGTTATGCATCATGTCATGTTATCACATCACACACTTAATACACAACGCATGTTGGTCTACAAAGACATGTTGTGTGAGCTGACTGGTTTCAGCTCACACAAGTACAGCATAAGGTGAATGTATCACAAACTCAGTCTACGATCTCCTCAGTCTACGATCTCCTCAGTCTACGATCTCCTCAGTCTACGATCTCCTCAGTCTACGATCTCCTTAGTCTACGATCTCCTAGATCTCCTCAGTCTACGATCTCCTCAGTCTACGATCTCCTCGGTCTACAATCTCCTAGATCTCCTCAGTCTACGATCTCCTCGGTCTACGATCAGCTAGATCTCCTCAGTCTACGATCTCCTAGATCTCCTCAGTCTACGATCTCCTTGGTCTACAATCTTCTAGATCTCCTCAGTCTACGATCTCCTCAGTCTACGATCTCCTAGATCTCCTCAGTCTACAATATCCTTGGTCTACGATCTCCTTGGTCTAAGTTCTCCTCTAGGATCTCCTCAGTCTACGATCTCCTCGGTCTACGATCTTCTCCGTCTACGATCTCCTCAGTCTACGACCCCCCCAGTCTACGATCTCCTTAGGTCTACAATCTCCTCTACAATCTCCATGGTCTATGATCTCCTCTACGATCTCCTCAGCCTACAATCTCCACAGTCTATGATCTCTCGGTCCTACGATCTCCTCAGTCTATGATCTCCTCGGTCTCCAATCTCCTCTGTCTACGAACTCCTCGGTCTACGAAACTCCTCGGTCTACGATCTCCTCGGTCTACGAACTCCTCGGTCTACGATCTCCTCAGTCTATGATCTCCTCGGTCTAATGATCTCCTCGGTCTATGATCTCCTCGGTCTATGATCTCCTCGGTCTACAATCTCCTCGTCTACGATCTCCTCGGTCTATGATCTCCTCGGTCTACAATCTCCTCGGTCTACGATCTCCTCGGTCCTATGATCTCCTCGGTCTACAATCTCCTCGGTCTACGGATCCTCCTCCACCTATGATCTCCTCAGTCTACGATCTCCTCCAGCACGTTCTGCAGGCTGCTCTTTCCGTGGAGGTCCTTCAGGTGGCGCCGGAGGCCCGGCTTGTGGGCAAAGTGTACGGCGCAGTAGTTGCACTTGTGAGGCTTGTCGCCCGTGTGCAGGTTGAGGTGGTCCTGCAGCGTGGCCTTCTGGAGAAGGTCTTGTGGCACAGCGGGCAGCGGAAGGGTTTGATGCCGTGTGGACGCGGATGTGTTCGCGTCAGGTTGGCTCTTCTGCGAGAAGCTCTTCCCGCAGAAGCAGACACAGGTACTGCCGGTGCCTCCTTCAGGTGGTTCACGTAGCTGTCCAGGTGCTGGAAGACCCGGTCGCACCTGCGGCACAGGTACGGCCGCTTGAGCCAGCGAGCCCACGTTCTGGCCAGCTCCGACCCGGGGAAGTGACCCCTGGGACCAGGTTGGCCCCTCCGAAGCAGGAGAGCAGGCGGGACTCCACGGAGTCCTCGCTCCTCTTGAAGCGTGTCGCCAACATGTACATTTCCTCTTCCTCCCGCGGCTCCGCCCCTCCTTCCTGTTCCCCCACCCGGTCCTGGGAGCTGTCCACCAATCCCGACTGGGGGGCGTGGCTCTGTTTGGGGAGGGGCTTGTTGTTTTCTGAAGGGCGTGGGTGGGCGCTGCTTGCGGCGGTGGGATCCGAGGGCAGGGTGCAGAAGGGGGCTGCTGGTGTGCACCTGTTGGCCCTCCTCCTCCTCCTCCTCCTCCTCCAGCTCTGAGGTCTCCGGCTCCGTCCCCTCAGAGAGCTTCACCTTGTCCTCCTGAACCTCCGCCGTGGACGCCTGGTCCGCCCCACGGGGCTCAGACTTCACCTCGGCTCCGACTACATTCTCCATACTGGTCTCCTCCCAGTCTGCCAGGGCCAGTGGAGGGCGGGTGGGAGCCGCGGCGCTCCGGGTACTGAGGGTGGCCCGGTGGGCGAGGGATGCTGAGGATGCAGAGTGTCCTCACGCTCCCCCCGAGGTCCTCTCCGCCT
>PIJE02001036.1:62500-65000 GCA_002895965.2 Coryphaenoides rupestris | reverse complement strand
TGTACTTAAACCCTTTTAAATCCCCTTTAAAACACTTTTAAAGACATGAACAAAGCCATGTCCATGTGCATAACATACTCACATTGATATCCATGCATACACTGAATATATAATATATATAATATATATACTATATCTGTGTTGCTCTGACACACATAAGCCTCCACACCCCATGTTGTAAAACCAGTTTGTCCAGAGAGAAGCCACTGCCAAGCGCCAACCACATATACTGTATATTATATTATATATATTATAATAATATGTTATAATAAAATATTATAATAGGCCTATATATATGAGGAAATACACGGAAGAAACCATTTAAAAGTATACAAATAATAAATTAGAAATGCTCTAGGATCTGCTTCATAAACCTCTCAGGCTCTCAATATAAATTGTCAACAATAAGTCAAGATTGGATGATTATGTCAAAGGAAAGCGTTTATCTATTTGAACCTATTTCTAATCATATGTATTCTCCTCGTGTTGGTTGATACGCACCGTGGAGCTGCGCGCCTCGGGACGTCCCGCCGCGCCGCCTCCTCCTCCTCCTCCTCATGTTTCTACACCAAATATAGACTGAGAGGATAAATCAGCAGATAAAGTTTCAAACACTCTGGCGGTAAAGAAGCCGTCGGGCGACAAAAGACGCAAAGTGCTCGTAGGAATGAATCTCAAATAAAAAAAGTCCAATAAGCCAGGAGGCTGCGTGGGGTCCCGCCCCGCCCGGACCAGGATCCCCACGGTAAGCGTTATGAGAGAGAGAGAGAGAGAGAGAGAGAGAGAGAGGCGGGACCTCCGGAGAAGATATCTGCGTTTCCGTTACGGAGACAAACAACATTGCTTTGCAAAATAAATCGGTCAAAACTCCAGCGTCGTTATTTGTACTTCCTCGTATCTGATGTGTTTTGTTATGTGTTTTCTGTCAAACCGGTTAACTCAGAAAGTAACCGGAGACAGACCGTAAGTGACGCCGGAGTAACGCAACAACACAGAGGACCCTTGCCGCGCCGCGCCGCGCCGAACCAAACGAGGACTCTTTGGCGGCGGCACCTGTCGCTGCTCTGGACAACAACTGATGGGACAACACGTGGTGGGGGGGTATCTGGTGGTAGGCCTGTCACGGGGCCCATAAAACCTTAGAAATGAGGGAACCATCTGCGCCCGGGTGTGTAGGCAGCGGATTATGAGGACACGCAGACCTACGATTCATAACCACACCATCTGCCATGTAATCCACCCACGTGGCTTTTAATAGATGAACAATCTTAATAATTAGGCCTAATAATATATCGTGCAGTTCGAAAAAGTGAAGCTTAAAAAAAATACAACACACACATGCACACACACACATGCAGGCGCGCGCACACACACACACACACACACACACACACACACACACACACACACACACACACGCACACACACAGTATTGTATTGAACTCGACACCTTGGAATGCAAGTGTGGGAACATGTGTCACGCTAACCTCCTCTCGTGCGTGTGTGTGTGTGTGTGTGTGTGTGTGTGTGTGTGGTGTGTGTGTTGTGTGTGTGCGTGTGCACGTGTGTGTTCTTGGTCTTGCCTTCGTCTAACGAGTTTAAATGAGTCACTAAGTTTGGTTGAACATACACTTCTCAGACCCTGAGAACGTTCACATGTTGAGTTGAGGAGTCTCTCTCATCTAAATACACAATCGAGTTGTCGGACAAACCCAGTGCATCAAACCACAGCTTTAAACCCCAAAGTCACCCACTACTCATGATATAGACCACTATACAGTGAGTTAGTCCAATATATAGTGAGTTCACCGTTGTGTAGAGCCGTCTGAATGAACCGTGAGAACTATGGACTCCTCGTACCTCCTAATGCACGGTGAGCAGTAGCTCACACACATCCCAGCATGCCGGACGAGGGGAGCATTCAGTATTATCTGGACGATCCTCAGGACAAACGAGGAAAGGTTGATATTAGGCAGCAGCAGAGACACAGAGCTCCAAAAGCTCTTTAATTAACAGGTGTTTTAGACTCCGCCCCTTTCGGTTCCTTGTTTTCCGCTCCAGACTCCAGGAGTTCTGTTGGTACCAACGTCCAGGAGCCAAGACTATACTGGAACCTGTCCTGTCCGCCTTCAATCTGGACTAAATCAATAAACCTGTTGGGCAACAAGGACTGTAAAACCAACCAAGGATAAAGTTATCAAGTTGTTATCAATAGTTCTCTATTGTTATGTTATCATCAGGAATATATTAATCATTCAGTTGAGATTGGGCACATATCTGTATTGTGTGTGTGTGTGTGTGTGTGTGTGTGTGTGTGTGTGTGTGTGTGTGTGTGTGTGTGTGTGTGTGTGTGTGTGTGTGTGTGTGTGTGTGTGTGGGAGCAACAGCCTCGTGAGTTAGACTGTAATGAAACGGGTTTCATTCACACAAGATGTTGTCGTTGTCGTTGTTGTCAGGTGGTGCTATGACCTCAGGTGGTGCTATGACCTCAGGTGGTGCT
>PIJE02001036.1:20000-60000 GCA_002895965.2 Coryphaenoides rupestris | reverse complement strand
GAACACACACACACAGACACACACACACACACACTCACACACACACACTCACACACACACATAAGAGGATGTTGCTAGTTTTGGCATCATTAGTTTAAGTCTTTTTTGATAGATATTGATATTGATCTCTTGATATCGGCGATATTGATAGCCCAGCCTCGGGTCGGGTCGGGTTGGTGTTGCACCTGCAGCCTCCAGGTGAAGGGTCAGCGAGGCCGAGGTGCAGGTTAATGTTATGGATGTTATGCATCATGAGGAGATTGAATATTGATTCAGTATAACAGCGTTTAACAGTATAGTTAGTATAACAGCACAGTAGACCACACAAATATCTTCTTGAAATCAAACGCCCTGTGTTACATGTACACGAAACGTCACACCAGTTCAGTTCAACAGCGAGTCAGCAAGATCATTTTATTCAAGCAACTTCATCATCATGTCATCAACGGTTAACTGAATTATTCATTTGAACTGCGTTGCTGTGACAACGACGTTCACCTCAGATCAGACGAAACTAGACGGTTCAATAAGTACAGTAAATAACTGTCAAGTACAATAGTGGCAAATTATGATATACTGTATATAAGTGAATTAAATGTTCGAAATAAGAAAAAATACAATAATGTTTAGTGCAACTGTTGCTCCATGTGTCAATACAGGATATGAGGACGTTCACATGTTTAGTGTTACTTTAGTAACAGACTCTCACTCTTGGACACAGAATAGAGAAATGGAAAGAAAAAAAAAGACTGAAAGAGTAAATGATTGTGAACACCTGACTCTGTTCTCTCTGTACTCTCACAACAACACATCATTTACTACGACTAACAACCATCAATCTGGTCAATAACGGTGTGATTAGTAACATATATCCTCCAGCGAACATCAGAGCGTTATGTATTTACTACATCACAAATGCAAGAATGTTTCATGTTCTCATGTTCTCATGTTCTCATGTTCTCATGTCGTTGTTATGCATCATGTCATGTTATCACATCACACACTTAATACACAACGCATGTTGGTCTACAAAGACATGTTGTGTGAGCTGACTGGTTTCAGCTCACACAAGTACAGCATAAGGTGAATGTATCACAAACTCAGTCTACGATCTCCTTAGTCTACGATCTCCTAGATCTCCTCAGTCTACGATCTCCTAGATCTCCTCAGTCTACGATCTCCTAGATCTCCTCAGTCTACGATCTCCTCAGTCTACGATCTCCTCAGTCTACGATCTCCTTAGTCTACGATCTCCTAGATCTCCTCAGTCTACGATCTCCTCAGTCTACGATCTCCTAGATCTCCTCAGTCTACGATCTCCTAGATCTCCTCAGTCTACAATATCCTTGGTCTACAATCTCCTTGGTCTAAGTTCTCCTCTAGGATTTCCTCAGTCTATGATCTCCTCGGTCTACGATCTTCTCCGTCTACGATCTCCTCAGTCTACGACCCCCCCAGTCTACGATCTCCTTGGTCTACAATCTCCTCTACAATCTCCATGGTCTATGATCTCCTCTACGATCTCCTCAGCCTACAATCTCCACAGTCTATGATCTCCTCGGTCTACGATCTCCTCAGTCTATGATCTCCTCGGTCTCCAATCTCCTCTGTCTACGAACTCCTCGGTCTACGAACTCCTCGGTCTACGATCTCCTCGGTCTACGAACTCCTCGGTCTACGATCTCCTCAGTCTATGATCTCCTCGGTCTATGATCTCCTCGGTCTATGATCTCCTCGGTCTATGATCTCCTCGGTCTACAATCTCCTCGGTCTACGATCTCCTCGGTCTATGATCTCCTCGGTCTACAATCTCCTCGGTCTACGATCTCCTCGGTCTATGATCTCCTCGGTCTACAATCTCCTCGGTCTACGATCTCCTCCACCTATGATCTCCTCAGTCTACGATCTCCTCCAGCACGTTCTGCAGGCTGCTCTTTCCGTGGAGGTCCTTCAGGTGGCGCCGGAGGCCCGGCTTGTGGGCAAAGTGTACGGCGCAGTAGTTGCACTTGTGAGGCTTGTCGCCCGTGTGCAGGTTGAGGTGGTCCTGCAGCGTGGCCTTCTGGGAGAAGGTCTTGTGGCACAGCGGGCAGCGGAAGGGTTTGATGCCGGTGTGGACGCGGATGTGTCGCGTCAGGTTGCTCTTCTGCGAGAAGCTCTTCCCGCAGAGCAGACACAGGTACTGCCGGTGCTCCTTCAGGTGGTTCACGTAGCTGTCCAGGTGCTGGAAGACCCGGTCGCACCTGCGGCACAGGTACGGCCGCTGAGCCAGCGAGCCCACGTCTCTGGCCAGCTCCGACCCGGGGAAGTGACCCCCTGGGACCAGGTTGGCCCCTCCGAAGCAGGAGAGCAGGCGGGACTCCACGGAGTCCTCGCTCCTCTTGAAGCGTGTCGCCAACATGTACATTTCCTCTTCCTCCCGCGGCTCCGCCCCTCCTTCCTGTTCCCCCACCCGGTCCTGGGAGCTGTCCACCAATCCCGACTGGGGGGCGTGGCTCTGTTTGGGGAGGGGCTTGTTGTTTCTGAAGGGCGTGGGTGGGCGCTGCTTGCGGCGGTGGGATCCCGAGGGCAGGGTGCAGAAGGGGCTGCTGGTGTGCACCTGTTGGCCCTCCTCCTCCTCCTCCTCCTCCTCCAGCTCTGAGGTCTCCGGCTCCGTCCCCTCAGAGAGCTTCACCTTGTCCTCCTGAACCTCCGCCGTGGACGCCTGGTCCGCCCCACGGGGCTCAGACTTCACCTCGGCTCCGACTACATTCTCCATACTGGTCTCCTCCCAGTCTGCCAGGCCAGTGGAGGGCGGGTGGGAGCCGCGGCGCTCCGGGTACTGAGGGTGGCCGGTGGGCGAGGGATGCTGAGGATGCAGAGTGTCCTCACGCTCCCCCGAGGTCCTCTCCGCCTTCAGGTGAGCCAGGGTGGGGTTGAGGTACTGGGAGACGGCCTGGGCACACCTGTCCACCACCTGGCTCATCTGGAGGGCGCTGGCGGTGGTCAGGTAGCTCACTAGCTCCCTCAGGGGCACCTGAAGGAGGAACACATCAGGCCCACGAGAGGAGGATGAAGTCGTGAAGCTAAACTTCCTTTAAAGGGCTCCTATTTTACCACCAGCTGTGAGCCACTGCAAGCAAGTTTCAGAATCTCTGGCTTATGACATCACAAGTGGGAGTGGATACATCAGCCTACCAGTATCATACATCTGGGCGGACACTCCCACTTGTGATGTCATAAGCCAGAGATTCTGAAACTGCTTGGAAGGGCCAATCACCCCCACCTGGCGGTGATATAGCCGCTTAAATGTGTTTCATGTTGAATATGAATTCACAGACGAGACAATAATATTACATATGGAATTGTCCATGGTGCTGCTGTGTGTGTGTGTGTGTGTGTTGTGTGTGTGTGTGTGTGTGTGTGTGTGTGTGTGTGTGTGTGTGTGTGTGTGTGTGTGTGTGTGTGTGTGTGTGTGTGTGTGTGTGTGTGTGTGTGTGTGTGTGTGTGTGTGTGTGCGTGCGGAACCGGATCATACTACTCAGCCTCAGCCTCAGCACCACCTCTGAGGAGCATCAGCAGCTCACCGCCTGCTACTGATCTGCAGCCTCGCCTCTCATATCTGTCATCAATCATCAATAATGGATAACATAGGAGGGAGGGGGGGAGTCGCTGTGGTGGGAGAGACGAGAGGTCCCGGGCCGATAATCGCTGATATGATCGCGATTATTAAAATGTAAACCCCTCAGATCGTTATTCTCCAGCCAGGACTCGGTCAGGACTCGGTCAGGACTCTGTCGCACACACACACACACACACACACACAGACACAGTGACTTAACCCCTTCATCGACTAGACGGGCTGACCTCCAGGTGACACCATATATACAGTATATCATATATATATGAGATAGATCATATATATCTCATATATATCATATATACTGTATATCACATGGTTCACCCTTCCCTCACACAGGCTCAGGCTGCAGGACCATTAATATTATAATATTATAATATATACAACATGATTTAGCCATAGACTGTAAAATAAAGGCTGTAGCCATGATGATGTTTCACTTCCAGGACCGACCACGCGGGGGTGCTGATGAGGCGATCTTCTGGCTCTGAGCAACACTTCAGTAGCCTTTAAGTTGTTAAAATATACTCTTAATATACTCAACACAATAAGATAAGATAAGAGACAAGACAGAACTTTATTGATCCCGAAGGAAATTCTTGTGCCAGGTTACATAGCAATACAGTACAATAAAACAATAGGGAAATACACAGAATAATAAAAATAAAGTAACAGATGTACACATGTACAGTAGGTCTAGGTCCTAGTAGAAGTATAAGAAGGTGAAATAGGCGAAGTATACAAATATAGGTACAAATATAGTATAAGATAAGATATTCAGCCCACGAAAACAATTTGGCAATAATTGAAGTGGAATAAAACTGTAATAATAATAATAATAATAATAATAATAATAATGGTTAGAGGAAGTATTGCACCTGATAAAAAGAATATTAAGAATATTGCACATAATGATGAAAGTACTATACTATATACTCTGTATTCTATACTATATACTATATACTCTATACTATACTATATACTATATATTCTATATACTCTATTCTGTATACTCTATACTATACTATATACAATATATTTTATATACTCTGTATACTATACTATATACTATATATATTATATGCTCTATTCTGTATACTCTATACTATACTATATACTATATATATTATATACTCTATACTATACTATATACTATATATTCTATATACTCTATAGGCTACTATACTATATACTATATATATTATATACTCTGTATACTATACTATATACTATATATTCTATATACTCTGTACACTATACTATACTCTATATATATAACAGTTTCGCGGACGTCACGGTATTAGTGCAGCGGGGGGGGGACGTCACGTATAGGAGCGGGGCTTATTGCAGCGGGGCGGGGACGTCACTCGAATAGGGTATGGAAAGGGGCAGGGCTTTGTGCAGCGGGGCGGGGACGTCACTCGAATAGGGCGGGGCTTAGTTCAGCGAGGCGGGGACGTCACACGAATAGGGACGGGGCTTAGTGTAGCGGGGACGTCACTCGAATAGGGACGGGGCTTAGCAGCGGGGCGGGGACGTCACTCGAATAGGGACGGGGCTTATAGCGGGGACGTCACTCGAATAGGGCGGGGCTTAGTTCAGCGAGGCGGGGACGTCACACGAATAGGGACGGGGCTTAGTGTAGCGGGGACGTCACTCGAATAGGGACGGGGCTTTAGCGGGGCGGGGACGTCACTCGAATAGGGACGGGGCTTATAGCGGGGACGTCACTCGAATAGGGGCGGGGTTTAGTGTGGCGGGGACGTCACTCGAATAGGGGCGGGGCTTAGGGCAGCGGGGCGGGGACGTCACTCGAATAGGCGCGGGGCTTTGTGCAAGGGGGCGGGGACGTCACGCGAATAGGGGCGGGGCTTTGTACAGCGGGGCGTGGACGTCACGCGAAACGGGTGTATAGTATACAGAGTAAATAGTATAGTGTACAGAGTATATAGTATATATAGTATATAGTATAGTATACAGAGTATATAATATATATAGTATATAGTATAGTAGCCTATAGAGTATATAGAATATATAGTATATAGTATAGTATAGAGTATATAATATATATAGTATATAGTATAGTATAGAGTATACAGAATAGAGCATATAATATATATACTATATACTCTATAGGCTACTATACTATATACTATATATATTATATACTCTGTATACTATACTATATACTATATATACTATATACTCTGTACACTATACTATTTACTCTGTATACTATACACCCGTTTCGCGTGACGTCCACGCCCCGCTGTACAAAGCCCCGCCCCTATTCGCGTGACGTCCCCGCCCCCTTGCACAAAGCCCCGCGCCTATTCGAGTGACGTCCCCGCCCCGCTGCCCTAAGCCCCGCCCCTATTCGAGTGACGTCCCCGCCACACTAAACCCCGCCCCTATTCGAGTGACGTCCCCGCTATAAGCCCCGTCCCTATTCGTGTGACGTCCCCGCCTCGCTGAACTAAGCCCCGCCCTATTCGAGTGACGTCCCCGCTATAAGCCCCGTCCCTATTCGAGTGACGTCCCCGCCCCGCTGCACAAAGCCCTGCCCCTTTCCATACCCTATTCGAGTGACGTCCCCGCCCCGCTGCAATAAGCCCCGCTCCTATACGTGACGTCCCCGCCCCGCTGCACTAAGCCCCGCCCCTATACCGTGACGTCCCGTCAGGTTCTGTTAAGTTTCTCACGCGGCGGACATGTGGACGAGTAGCAGTAATACTACAGTAATACTACAGTAGTACTACTACAATAGTACTACTACAATAGTACTACAGTAATACTACAGTAATACTACAGTAATACTACAATAGTACTACAGTAGTACAACAGTAATACTACAGTAATACTACAGTAGTACTACAGTAATACTACAATAGTACTACAGTAGTACTACAGTAATACTACTACAGTAGTACTACAGTAATACTACAATAATACTACAGTAGTACTACAGTAGTACTACAGTAATACTACAGTAATATTACAGTAATACTTCACCGGATATACTAGACTGCCTACAGACTGGTAAGTACTAATATATATATAAATATATAAATATAAATATATATATAAATATAAGTATGTGTTTATGTACAAAACCAGCAGCCTGTTTAACCACCTGGTACAGAACCAGCAACGTGGACCAGTGAGCTGTCAGTACCAGCAGCCTGTTTAACAAGCTGGTACAGAACCAGCAGGCCGTTCAACAAGCTGGTACAGAACCAGCAGGCCGTTCAACAAGCTGGTACAGAACCAGCAGGCCGTTTAACAAGCTGGTACAGAACCAGCAGGCCGTTCAACAAGCTGGTACAGAACCAGCAACGTGGACCAGTGAGCTGTCAGTACCAGCAGGCCGTTTAACCAGCTGGTACAGAACCAGCAACGTGGACCAGTGAGCTGTCAGTACCAGCAGGCCGTTTAACCAGCAGCTACAGAGATGACCATGTGGAGGACCATTAATCAATAATAATAACCATTAATAATGTACGATGATATGACTGGTGAACTGGTGAGATGTTTGTCTCGTCTTCCAGTGAACTCACAGCAATACAATCAAGCCTCAACCTGTTTTAAGACACAAGTTGTGATGTCACTGGTTGAACCTTGACACCACACAAACACACCTTGTCTTGGGGAAGCCCAGGACGTCACCACAGCATTCTGCCTGCTGCAGAAAATCAGCTGAAATAATAGATTCAGTGTCATGGTGACTGTTTGGTGTTATTGGACCTCCAGCCAAAAGTGACCGTGTGTTCGATCCCAGCGTCCGTCCATCTGCACCGTGAGCACGATGGCCTCAAGCGGTCTCCTCAGTGCGTCCTCTTTAGTGAAGAGGCTGATGTTTCGTCGTCGAGCGGACCCCGTTGTGACCGTGAGACGGCAGCGATGGGGGCGGCCGAGCGATGGGGGGCGGCCGAGCGGGTCTGGCGAGAGCGATAAGGCCCGGCTCACCGAACACACGCTCGGGGCGGCGCTGATAAGGAAGCAACAACACGGAACTCGTCGCCCCTCCGAGACGAGGAACCCGAGGGCTGCAGACGTGTGCTGGCGGTGCGTGGTGGCGGCGGCGGGCGGTGGTGGGCGGATGACACACCGCAGGTCTCGGCCGTCTTCGCTTGTGCTTCTGCTTTTGGGTTCGTGAGAGCCAGACGGCCAAATGTGAAGAGGCACCCTGACTGAATAGAATGCGCTTTTGTTTTTGTGTTTAGATCGCACCCCATGCAAAGCAGGGACTTTTCTAAATGACCAAGAAGTTACGAAATATATCTGTGGTTGTGTGCGCTCAGCAGATTCTGCAATACTTGAGTCATTCCGAGTCACGAAACCAAGCAAAAGGTTTCAGTTTGGTTTGACTTGAGAGGAGTTGGAGGCCAGCCAGTTACATTTCATTTGTATTCACGAGAGTTAACTTTTCTTTAATGTTTGAATGCGTAAAAATTAATAAACAATCCTAGAAATGGATTGTTAACAGTGATGCTGCAAAAGGTCTCGATAAACACTGATAAGGTAATGAGATGTGAAAGCAACACTTCCAGTTAAAAGTAAGTTATCGTACGTTAATACAGACAGCCTAGTGCAGGTTTAACTGACATCACCGAGGCCCGGTCTACAGACAGACAGCCTAGTGCAGGTTTAACTGACATCACCGAGGCCCGGTCTACAGACAGACAGCCTAGTGCAGGTTTAACTGACATCACCGAGGCCCGGTCTACAGACAGACAGCCTAGTGCAGGTTTAACTGACATCACCGAGGCCCGGTCTACAGACAGACAGCCTAGTGCAGGTTTAACTGACATCACCGAGGCCCGGTCTACAGACAGACAGCCTAGCGCAGGTTTAACTGACATCACCGAGGCCCGGTCTACAGACAGACAGCCTAGCGCAGGTTTAACTGACATCACCGAGGCCCGGTCTACAGACAGACAGCCTAGCGCAGGTTTAACTGACATCACCGAGGCCCGGTCTACAGACAGACAGCCTAGTGCAGGTTTAACTGACATCACCGAGGCCCGGTCTACAGACAGACAGCCTAGTGCAGGTTTAACTGACATCACCGAGGCCCGGTCTACAGACAGACAGCCTAGTGCAGGTTTAACTGACATCACCGAGGCCCGGTCTACAGACAGACAGCCTAGTGCAGGTTTAACTGACATCACCGAGGCCCGGTCTACAGACAGACAGCCTAGTGCAGGTTTAACTGACATCACCGAGGCCCGGTCTACAGACAGACAGCCTAGTGCAGGTTTAACTGACATCACCGAGGCCCGGTCTACAGACAGACAGCCTAGTGCAGGTTTAACTGACATCACCGAGGCCCGGTCTACAGACAGACAGCCTAGTGCAGGTTTAACTGACATCCCTGAGGCCCAGTCTGTTGACAGATAGCTTTGGTTTCATAGCCGTTCTAAACCGCGCGTTAATCTGACCATCGGCCAACTTGAGTCTTATCTAAGAGTACAGAGCATGCGTTGTGAAGATGCACACGAAGCTCTTTACCCGGACGCAGTCGTACAACGAGAAACAAGAACCACTCTGGTGGAACTCACACTGGTGACAGCAACAAGAGCAGCGTCCCAGATGTTTACCGGCTGTCCAGATAACCAGCGGTGATCAAACTGTCACCGTAGTCTCTCTCTCTCACTCTCTCTCTGTCTCTCTCTCTAAACTAAAGCCAGACTTCAGCCAGCAGACATTAGGGAAGGTTTATTAATGAATTCCTACAAAACAGAATCCTGGCCCTTCCTCGTGTGCGCAGGGTGGATTCCTGACCTTGTGTCCATCGTCTTACCGTAGACCTCCAGCTGGATGTAGACCCCCGGGAGCCTGTGACTGCCCCCACCCACCGACCCCAGCCATGGAGCAGGAGACCCCCGCCGGCCCCTGCGACGCCGACCCCTGCGACGCCGACCCCTGCGACGCCGACCCCTGCGACGCCGACCCCTGCGACGCCGACCCCTGCGCCCCCGGCCCCTGCGCCCCCGGCGACGCCGCCCCCGGCGACACCGCCCCCCCGACCGGCGAGGAGCTGAAGCCGGCGTCGGAGGGTTGCCTGGCGGTGCACCTGTACCACCGCGGCCGAGGCCGCGGCGCCGCCGGGGACGACGGCAAGAGCGGGGCGGACACGGACCTGTGGTACCCGGCCGGGACCTACGTGGCGCAGGAGCTGTGTGTGGATGCTGCCAAGGCCTGCGGTGAGTCCTCCTTCCAGATGCCTTGACTCAGAAACGCCTGGGAAGGCGCCAGGTGAAACGGTTTGGAGAAGGGGCGGGGACTTTCAAACAATCCTTGTCAGGTGATTGGCTGTCACCTGTTATTACACCGATCGTAGCAGCTGTAATTATAATTATAAAGCATCAAAGTTGTTTCTGTTGTTCTTAAAGCGTATTGAACAACACAGCGTCTCTCTCAGGGCTGATGAGAGAGAGGAGAGTGAGGAGATGATATGAGAACCTTTGCAGTGAAGATCTCGCTGTGATTTGGAGAGCAGATCTCTGGGGGAACTTCCTGCCCCAGAACGCTCGCGCTAGCGCTATCGCTGCCTGGGGGGGGGCGTGGTCTCACTTCTCAGTGACGTCATTTCCTGCTCGGTGATCGCAGAGCTGACTCGATCTGCAGCCACTGCTCTGTGGCTGCAGATCGCAAGATTGCATTACTTCCTGAATTTTTCTTTGTCAATCTTTAGTTGAAATCCATGACATACACAGTAATTGTTAGATCAGCTATACTTCCACTGGTCGGTATGCACGTATGTACTTATAATAGACACACGCGTGTCTCCTGAGCATATAAAGAGAGTCCAGTGTGTGTCCACCTGTCTGCAGGTGTGGCTCCCATGTACTTCAGTCTGTTCGGCTTGATGAGGGACAGCGACCACATGTGGCTGCCGCCCAATCACGTCTTCAACCTGGACCCGTCGGCCAATGAGAGAGTCCTCTTCAGGGTCAGGTGGGTAGCAGGGATTGCTGGTAGCTCGGTAGCAAGGCGCCGTGCTGGTCCTGACGGCGTGTGTACCCTCCTCTCTAGATTCTATTTCCCCGGCTGGTACAACAGCGGCAGTCTGTCCTCCGCTCACCGCTACGGCACGGCCAAGGGGACGGAGTCGCCCGTCATGGACGACTGCACCATGACCTACCTGTTCTGGCAGGTGAGTCTCCTGTCCCCGAGACCCGCCTACTGGTCAGGAAGAGGTCTTGATTGACATGGACGCACGACCAATCACGGGACGACCGTCGCCGTGGTGAAACAAAACGTGATTTTGTCGACGTATTGTGTTTATATTCTGTGTTGTCATGTCATTTTATATTCCTTTGCTCTGTAAATGTGTACAATTATGACACTCGGAATCGTTAATTGAAATCGAACGCAATTACAATACTGTACCTGCGATTGACTTGTGATGTTGCCCTGGTCCCGCCCCCGTCGCACACTACTTCCTGTCTAGTGGCGCAGCGACTTTGTGATTGACTGCGTGGACGTGTCCGTCAGCCACGAGGCCCAGGCTGAGTGTCTCGGCCTCGCCGCCCTCGATATGATGAGACTCGCCAAGGAGAAGGACCTGAGTCCAGTGGAGGTCTACAACCAGACCAGGTACACACACACACACACACACACACACACATACACACAGAGAGAGACAGCACTCACACACACACACACACACACACACACACACAGACAGCACACACACACACACCACACACACACACACACACACACACACAGACATTTGGTATCAGAAAACCAAGGCTAACAGCTAAGGCGTGCATGTGTTTGTGTGTGCGTCTGTATATGTTGTACATGTTCATGCGTATTTGTGTGTGTGTGTGTGTGCGCTGTGTGTGTGTGTGTGTTTGCTATATGTGTGTATGCTATATGTGTGTGTTGCTATGTGTGTGGTGTTGTGCTATGTGTGTGTTTGTGTTATATGTGTGGGTGTGTGCTCTGTGTGTGTGTGTGTATGTGTGTGTGTGGATGTGTGTGTGTGTATGTGTGTGTTTGTGTGTCAGCTACAAGGCCTACCTCCCCAGCAACATGCGCGCTCACATCCAGCAGTACAACATCGTGACCAGGAAGAGGATCCGTCAGCGCTTCAGGAATTTCATCCACCGCTTCCGGGAGTGTCGCAGCACCGCGCGCGACCTGCAGCTCAAGTACCTGATGTGTCTGGAGTCCCTGTTGCCCTCGATCCACACCGAGCGCTTCGGGGTCACCGACTCCTCGGCCGACCAGGTCACCATCGTGGTGACGGGGAACCAAGGCATACAGTGGTTCAAGCACAAGGAGGCGGAGCCTGGAGAGGAGGTCAGAGGAGGGAAAACTGCATCACTTATCAAGTATCTAGTATCAAGTATCTAGTATCTAGTATCAACTCTCAACTATCAACTATTTAGTATCTAGTATCAAGTATCAACTCTCAACTATCTAGTATCAACTATCAACTATCGAGTATCTTGTATGAAGTATCTAGTATGAAGTATCTAGTATGAAGTATCAAGAATCTAGTATCAAGTATCTCGTATCAAGTATCAAGGATAATATATCTCGTGTAAAGTATAGTGCATGTTTGTCATGGCTGGACGGCGATTCTAGTGTCCACCACTAGATGGCGCTCTAGGACTTATTCTATATTATTGATCAAAAATGCTTCTCAAGGTAAATGCAATTTATATGTAAATAATTAATCAGAGAGAATGTAATTTATTAGATTTTCTTTGGTCGCTTGACAGCCTTAACAATAACATTATTATTTTGGTTTGAGGGGAGAGACCAGCGTGTGTTGTTATTGATTCATTAATTGATTCGTCAATAGATTCGTTAATAGATTCGTCAATAGATTCGTTAATAGATTTGTTAATTGACGTGTGGCGGTCTGGTCCTGCAGAAGCTGAAGACCTACTGCGACTTCCCCGATGTTATCGACATCAGCGTGAAGCAGGCCGACCAGAGTGCCTCCGCAGACCACCGCATCGTCACCCTGACCACCCAGGACAACGAGAGCCGGGTACGGCCTGCACCCTGACCTCTTAACTCCACCCTGACCTCTTAACCTCCACCCTGACCTCTTAACTCCACCCTGACCTCTTAACCTCCACCATGACCTCTTAACCCCCACCCTGACCTCTTAAACTCCTCCCTAACCTCTTAACCTCCACCCGAACCTCTTAACCTCCACCCTGACCTCTTAAACCCCACCCTGACCTCTTAAC
Organism: Coryphaenoides rupestris; assembly: GCA_002895965.2. Lineage (NCBI taxonomy): Eukaryota > Metazoa > Chordata > Actinopteri > Gadiformes > Macrouridae > Coryphaenoides > Coryphaenoides rupestris. The sequence goes on along the minus strand of PIJE02001036.1, from coordinate 47,163 downwards.
CTCCACCCTCAGTCAACTGAATGATTTCTCTTCCTTTCGCTTACACGTCGTCGTTTTCGTTTTGCCTCGGCTGTAACCATGACAACGGACACGTTTCCTCCGTCGGTACTCAGTGCTTCCTGTGTTTAGCCGCATCCCGTTGACCAAGGCCGAGACCGATGACGTCATCGCGTGTCTGCTCCCTCCCAACAGGAGCTGGAGTTCCACTCCCTTCCGGAAGCTCTGTCCTTTGTGTCGCTGGTGGACGGCTACTACAGACTGGTGGCCGACGTCCACCACTACCTCTGCAAGGACGTGGCCCCGCCCAGGCTGCTGGAGACCATCCGCAGTCACTGTCACGGGCCCGTGTCGTAGGTCACGCACACACACACACACACACACACACACACACACACACACACACACACACACCAAAGTGTATAAAAGCTTCAGGCGATTTTGACACTTAAGCTTGTCGGTGTACCTTCCCTTCTCTCCTTCCCTTCTCTTCCCTCTCCTCTCCTCCCCTCCCCTCTCCTCTCCCCTTCCCTTCCCTTCCCTCCCCAGGATCGACTTCACCACTGCCAAGCTGCGGTGTTCCGGGAATCAGCCCGGAATGTTCCTCCTGCGCTGCAGCCCGCGGGACTACGACAAGTACTTCCTGTCCTTTGTGGTGGTGAGTTGAGATTCATACCATCGCTGGTGTGGTGGTGGTGAGTTGAGATTCATACCATCGCTGGTCATCAACACACCATAGGTTTATGCAAAACAAATCTGCCTTCATTTCAAATTCCATAATGCAGGTATTGATGTCTGTGTCAAAGCTGCCAGGTAGTATCAAGTATCGATAGTGAAGTTCTTCTCATTCGACCACTAGAGGGAGCCAAACTCACACATTCCCTCCGCAAGGGAGAAGCCAACTGTAGTATATTTGTACGATCACGCACGTCTATGAGACTCTATGAGTGAAGGCTTCCAATGTAAAGTATTGCAATATTGTTCTCATGATGCACTGCAAGATTGACGAAAACATCATCGATCATTTTCACGGGAAAAACAAAAAATGCAGATGAAATATTATATTAAATTGTAATTCCGTGCGGTGAAACGTTGCTGTCCACTCCTTTATCTGAATGATTTAAATGTATTTACCTATCGTTTACTGTCCCTATCCTCCTCCTCCTACTCCTCCTACCCCTCCTCCTCCTCCTACTCCTCCTCCCCTCCTCCTACTCCTCCTACACCTCCTCCCTCCTCCTCCTCCTACTCCTCCTCCTCCTACTCCTCCTCCTACTCCTCCTCGGTGGTCTGCAGAAGGACTCGACTGTGCAGTACAAGCACTGTCAGATCGTCAAGACGGACTCCGGGGAGTTCCTCCTCCACGGAGCCTCGCGGAGGTTCTCCTCCCTGCGGGACCTCGTGCACCAGTACCGCAAGGAGGTGCTGAGGACGGAGGGGTTCACCTTCCAGTTCACCAAGTGCTCCCCGCCCACCAACAGAGGTCAGGACCTCCTCCTCCACCTCCTCCTCCTCCTCTCCTCCTTCCCTCCTCTCTGCTCTTCTCCTCCTCTTCCTTCTCTCCTCCACCTCCTCCTCCTCCCTTCGCTCCTCCACCTCCTCTTCCTCTCCTCTCCTCCTCTTCCTTCTCTCCTCCACCTCCACCTCCTCCCTTCGCTCCTCCACCTCCTCTTCCTCTCCTCTCTTCCTCTTCCTTCTCTCCTCCACCTCCTGCTCCTCTCTTCGCTCCTCTACCTCCTCTTCCTCTCTTCTCCTCCTCTTCCCTTCGCTCCTCCACCTCCTCTTCATCTTCCTCTCTCCTCCTCCTCCTCCTCTTCCTTCTCTCCTCCACCTCCTCCTCCTCTTCCTCCCTTCGCTGCTCCACCTCCCTCTCCTCCTCCTCCTCCCTCTCTCCTCTCGTCTCCTACAGCACCTCCTCCTCCTCCCTCTTCCTCTTTGCGCTCTTCTCCTACACCTCCTCCTTCTCCTCCTCCTCCTCCCCCTCCCCCTATCCTCTCTCCTCCTCCTCCTCCCTCTATCTCTCTCCTCCTCCTCCTCCTCCTCCCTCTATCCTCTCTCCTCCTCCACCTCCTCCCTCTATCCTCTCTCCTCCTCCTCCTCCCCCTATCCTCTCTTCTCCTCCACCTCCTCCCCCTATCCTCTCTCCTCCTCCTCCTCCCTCTATCCTCTCTCCTCCTCCACCTCCTCCCTCTATCCTCTCTCCTCCTCCACCTCCATCCCCCTATCCTCTCTCCTCCTCCTCCTCCCTCTATCCTCTCTCCTCCTCCACCTCCTCTCTCTTCCCCTCTCTTCTCCTCCACCTCCTCCTTCTCCTCCTCCTCCTCCTCCTCCCTCTATCCTCTCTCCTCCTCCTCTCTCTTCCCCTCTCTTCTCCTCCACCTCCTCCTTCTCCTCCTCCTCCTCCTCCCTCTATCCTCTCTCCTCCTCCACCTCCTCCCTCTTCCCTCTTCTCCTCCACCTCCTCCCTCTATCCTCTCTCCTCCTCCACCTCCTCTCTCTTCCCCTCTCTTCTCCTCCACCTCCTCCTCTTCTCCTCCTCCTCTCCTCCACCTCCTCCCCCTATCCTCTCTCCTCCTCCTCCTCCCTCTATCCTCTCTCCTCCTCCACCTCCTCTCTCTTCCCCTCTCTTCTCCTCCACCTCCTCCTTCTCCTCCTCCTCCTCCTCCCTCTATCCTCTCTCCTCCTCCACCTCCTCTCTCTTCCCCTCTCTTCTCCTCCACCTCCTCCTTCTCCTCCTCCTCCTCCTCCCCCTCCTCCTCCTATCCTCTCTCCTCCTCCTCCCTCTATCCTCTCTCCTCCTCCACCTCCTCTCTCTTCCCCTCTCTTCTCCTCCACCTCCTCCTTCTCCTCCTCCTCCTCCTCCCTCTATCCTCTCTCCTCCTCCACCTCCTCTCTCTTCCCCTCTCTCCTCCTCCTCCTCCTCCATCTCATCCCACTGTTATACAAATGCACATTTGGGTATTTACGTACATGAATAGTTTGTGTATTTACTATATTTCTATATTGTAATATTTTGACCTCCATGTGAATACGATGTATTATAATTATTAGATAAGTATTGTGTTTGTACTTTCTGTACATCGTCTCATCTCATCTGATAGATCAATAATCCTGATTGCTTCTATCGCATTTTTCCATTCCCTTTTCTATCCTTGAATGACGATCTCATGCGAGTCCAGCCTTGATAACGATCATGTTTCCGATGTGATGATGAAGATGACGCTGTTTCAGGCATTTTGAAATCAATTTAAAAGCCGCTTGCTGAAGTGAATCGCAAAGTGGGCTGTAATTGTGCACTCAGAGTTGGAGTTTCTTTCTGTAGAACAGACACATTTGACTGAATGTCTAAATAGACAAATCACATGGTTTGGTCACTTTGACCGTCCATTAAATAAATTAATGACTGTGGCTTTGTTTAAGAAAACGGTTGAGGAAATATTGACAGCTGCACACACTGAGCGAGAACCAATAAGGATGAAGGGATGAGAAGTATCAGTAGCAGAAGCTAGGGGTCATTAAGGAGCAGGTAGGGGTTAGACAGTACAGAGACAGGTCATTAAGGAGCAGGTAGGGGTTAGACAGTACAGAGACAGGTCATTAAGGAGCAGGTAGGGGTTAGACAGTACAGAGACAGGTCATTAAGGAGCAGGTAGGGGTTAGACAGTACAGAGACAGGTCATTAAGGAGCAGGTAGGGGTTAGACGGTACAGAGACAGGTCATTAAGGAGCAGGTAGGGGTTAGACAGTACAGAGACAGGTCATTAAGGAGCAGGTAGGGGTTAGACAGTACAGAGACAGGTCATTAAGGAGCAGGTAGGGGTTAGACGGTACAGAGACAGGTCATTAAGGAGCAGGTAGGGGTTAGACGGTACAGAGACAGGTCATTAAGGAGCAGGTAGGGGTTAGACGGTACAGAGACAGGTCATTAAGGAGCAGGTAGGGGTTAGACGGTACAGAGACAGGTCATTAAGGAGCAGGTAGGGGTTAGACGGTACAGAGACAGGTCATTAAGGAGCAGGTAGGGGTTAGACAGTACAGAGACAGGTCATTAAGGAGCAGGTAGGGGTTAGACAGTACAGAGACAGGTCATTAAGGAGCAGGTAGGGGTCAGACAGTACAGAGACAGGTCATTAAGGAGCAGGTAGGGGTTAGACAGTACAGAGACAGGTCATTAAGGAGCAGGTAGGGGTTAGACGGTACAGAGACAGGTCATTAAGGAGCAGGTAGGGGTTAGACGGTACAGAGACAGGTCATTAAGGAGCAGGTAGGGGTTAGACGGTACAGAGACAGGTCATTAAGGAGCAGGTAGGGGTTAGACGGTACAGAGACAGGTCATTAAGGAGCAGGTAGGGGTTAGACAGTACAGAGACAGGTCATTAAGGAGCAGGTAGGGGTTAGATAGTGTGTTAAATGCGTATCCCCACCCTCTCTCTTGGTAGACAAGTCCAACCTGTTGGTGTGCAGGAGTGAGCAAGGGGCGGAGTCGGCTGGCTCCTCCCTCTTCTCCCACCAGCACCACATCAGTCAGATGATGTTCCACAAGATACGCAAGGATGACCTCACTCTCGTAAGATGATGCACACACACACACACACACACGTCAGGAGGTTGTTTACATTGAACATAATGAGGTCAAAGGTCAATCGTTCCTGCAGAAGACAAGTCTGGGCCAGGGAACCTTCACCAAGATCTTCAGCGGCATGAGGAAGGAGCTTCGCGACTACGGGGAGGTTCACCACATGGACGTCATCATCAAGGTTCTGGAAAAGTCTCACCGCAACTACGCTGAGGTGAGACTGATCCACTGGTCCGATGTTAAATAAAAGCCGTGGGCTCCGACTCGCCGCGGCAGGGGGATCGTGCATCTCCATGACAACAGGGCTACCGGCTTGGAGGCGTGTCTTTAATGGATGACAAGCCGCCTCCTTAGCGACGTTCGCCATGACACCGCTCCGCGCTTATTGGCACTTATCGTTAGGGACGCAAGAAACACCCGAGAAGATGTGTCACCGGGTAGACGGTCCGCATGTTAACGTTCCGTTCACACCAGAGCTGCGGTTTCTACCCGAGTTTCACTGTTGCACAGCTGCACTGCAAAAACTCAAAATCTTACCAAGTACACTCGTCTAATTTCTAGTAAAAATATGAATATAAGACACAGTCGCCTGACAAGTAACATCTCAGTGAGATATAAGAACTTGTTTTTAGACGACGCATCTTGAATATCTTGTGAAGTGCTAGAGTCTTGGAAACATCTTGTCTTCACTCATATCTCAGATGAAACGAGCTGGAAGGTTTTTAAGCTGCCGTGTTATTTTTAAAAGATGGATCATCTTGTCGATACTCGGAAAATACATCTTAAAATGAGTTTTCCCAGCTAATTTCAAGATTTTTGTACCTATTACAAGCAAAAAACATCCGGAATTAATTGTTTTTTTTAACGTATTTTTAGAGTGGCCTTTTTCCCAGTGTAGCCAGCATTCCCAATGGCTCACGCAGAAGTGAATGATTCTTTTCTTCTTTCTTTCCTTCTTCGTGTTCATTAAACAGTCGTTCTTCGAAGCCGCCAGCATGATGAGTCAACTCTCACACAAACACTTGCTGCTCAACTACGGGGTGTGTGTCTGCGGAGAGGAGAGTAAGTACACACACACACACACACACACACACACACACACACACACACACACACACAAACTGTCTGTCGGCATACAGCTCTGACATGAGACAATGTATATTGATATGTGATATCTCTGGACCAATCAGAAGAGAGGCCTGGCATCTCTGGACCAATCAGAAGAGAGGCCTGGTATCTCTGGACCAATAGGAGGCCAGTTAAAGATCAATCATAAATCAATACAGAGGGATGGCGGTAGCGGCTGAAGTGATCAGTACCTGTTGGGTCCTGACCTCACGACCTCCTGACCTCATGACCTCACGACCCCATTTTGACGCAGACCTCAGGGACTAACAGTTTGAGTTTGTAACTGCCGGCCTGAGTGTCCCGTGACTTTAAACCCGAGTGTCTTATTTAAACGCAGAAGGTGTATTCTCCACCCTGTGGCACCACCACGACTACACCCTGAGCGCTGAACTAACCGCAGGCCCTCCTCCTCCTCTTCCTCCTCCTCCTCCTCCTCCTCCTCCTCCTCCTCCTCCAGACATGATGGTGCAGGAGTTCAGCAAGTTTGGCTCGCTGGACACGTACCTGCAGAAGAACAAGGCCAGCGTGAACATCACCTGGAAGCTGGAGGTGGCCAAGCAGCTGGCCTGGGTGCTGCTCTACCTGGTGAGAGCTTCCACGCCTCCTGTATGAAACATGTGAAACTCTGTCTTTAGATTTAGTCGACTCCCCGTCGTGCACCTTGACTGACGTATGCGTGATGAACACACAGTCTCAGGGTCAACGCGTTTTGTGTTCCAACAGGAGCACAAGGACCTGGTCCACGGGAACGTGTGCGCCAAGAACGTCCTGTTGATCCGCGAGGAAGACCGCAGAACCGGCAGCCTGCCCTTCATCAAGCTCAGCGACCCGGGGATCAGCATCAGCGTGCTGCCCAGAGAGGGTGAGGAGAGACGGGGTACCGCCGGCAAACCGTCGCCTGCACTTGGTCCATCCGGGCACCCGACGCCGGAGATCAGAACGTCCTGTCTGCAGACCGGCCCTCTTAGAACAAGTGTCTAATCGACACGGTGCAGACTGGCCACTGTAGAATCAATCACTCTATTCAGTCTCTCTCTCCCCCTCCCTCCTCCTCCCCCCTCCCTTCCTCCCCCCCCTCCCTCCTCAGTGCTGTTGGAGCGGATCCCGTGGGTGCCCCCGGAGTGCATCGAGAACGCCCGCAGCCTGAGCCAGGCGGCCGACAAGTGGAGCTTCGGGACGACCCTGTGGGAGATCTGCAGCGGGGGGGACAAGCCGCTGAGCACCCTGGACATCTCCAAGGTGAGCGCCTCCCACTGGGAGAGTGGGAGGAGCCAGACACCCACTGGGAGGGGCCAGGCACCCACCTGGGAGGAGCCAGGAGATGCAGTCATGCCAACTGTTTAACACGCGAACGCTAGCAGACTATTTTATTTTAAATGTTTTAGTCTCTACAAGTGAAATTCCCGACTCCTGTTCCTCGATTAACTTCTAAATTAGTTGTCAGTAAAGTGAGACAAGGCAACTTTATAAAGCGCTATTCATCCATAGTGTTTTACAACGGAAAAGAAATGTAAATTACAAGAAACAATGTAATATAGAAATACAAAATATAAGAAGCAGATATACTGTACATATTGAATTAAAGGCTGTAGTGAAGATGTATGACGTAAGTGTTGATGTTTTAAGTGTATTTTTGTCCTCTTGTACCTTGACAACACGGTGGTCTTCGTCGCGGTGTAGAAGGCCTTGTTCTACGAGGACCGACACCAGCTGCCGGCGCCCAAGTGGACGGAGCTCGCGAACCTGATCAACAGCTGCATGGACTACGAGGCCGCGTACCGTCCGTCCTTCAGGACCGTCATCAGAGACCTCAACAGCCTGTTCACGCCCGGTCAGCGCAGACAGACAGACCATAATAATATAACCGTATATAATATAATAACTTGACAATATAATGGAACCATGTATAATCTAATAACAGACTACGAGCTGCTGGTGGAGGCGGACATGGTTCCCAGCAGGAGTCGCGGTCTCCCGCTGGCTCTGGAGAGCAAGGAGCCGGCGCAGTTCCAGGAGAGACACCTCCTCTTCCTCAAGCAGTTGGGAAAGGTACGGTACACCTCCTCCTCCTCCTCCTCCTCTTCCTCCAGGTAGGTCTCAACACCTCCTCCTCCTCCTCCTCCTCAAGATATGCCTCAGCTTTGGTCTGAGAACCAGTGAAGTATCAAACTATCAGTGGAGGCCACGGCGTGCTGATGAGTGAGGACTCGGTATATCGGTAACCAAGAGATTCATACATATTCGTGGGAAGCCAACCCTAACGTACTGTAAGCTCCTGGTTCTACGTGACACATACATGCGCCGCTCTCTCCGGCCACCAGGGGAACTTTGGCAGCGTGGAGATGTGTCGCTACGACCCGCTGCTGGACAGCACGGGGGAGGTGGTGGCCGTGAAGAAGCTGCAGCACAGCACCGCCGAGCACCTCCGCGACTTCGAGCGCGAGATCGAGATCCTCAAGTCCCTGCAGCACGAGAACATCGTCAAGTACAAGGGCGTGTGCTACAGCGCAGGTACAGACAAACGTGGAGGACGACTCGGGACTCCGTGACGCACGTTTGAGGGACGGCGGTGATGTGAGGTTGTTCTGCGGGGGCGCCCACTCTCTGCTCTGTGATTGGTGCGTTGGCAGGGAGGCGGAACCTGAGGCTCATCATGGAGTACCTGCCCTACGGCAGCCTGAGGGACTACCTGATCAAGTACCGGGAACGCTTTGACTCCCAGAAGCTGCTGCACTACGCCTCGCAGATCTGCAAGGTGGGGCTGGGGTTGGGGTTGGGGTTATGGTTATGGTTGTGGTTATGGTTATGGTTGTTGTGGTTATGGTTGGTTATGGTTATGGTTGGTTGTGGTTATGGTGTATGGTTAGGGATGGTTTGGGGTTGTTATGGTGGTTATGGTTATGGTTATGGTTATGGTGGTTGGGTTATGGTTATGGGTTATGGTCTGTCTCTGTACTGTCTAACCCCTACCTGCTCCTTAATGACCTGTCTCTGTACTGTCTAACCCCTACCTGCTCCTTAATGACCTGTCTCTGTACCGTCTAACCCCTACCTGCTCCTTAATGACCTGTCTCTGTACCGTCTAACCCCTACCTGCTCCTTAATGACCTGTCTCTGTACTGTCTAACCCCTACCTGCTCCTTAATGACCTGTCTCTGTACTGTCTAACCCCTACCTGCTCCTTAATGACCCGTCTCTGTACTGTCTAACCCCTACCTGCTCCTTAATGACCTGTCTCTGTACTGTCTAACCCCTACCTGCTCCTTAATGACCTGTCTCTGTACTGTCTAACCCCTACCTGCTCCTTAATGACCTGTCTCTGTACTGTCTAACCCCTACCTGCTCCTTAATGACCTGTCTCTGTACTGTCTAACCCCTACCTGCTCCTTAATGACCGTCTCTGTACCGTCTAACCCCTACCTGCTCCTTAATGACCTGTCTCTGTACTGTCTAACCCCTACCTGCTCATTAATGACCTGTCTCTGTACTGTCTAACCCCTACCTGCTCCTTAATGACCTGTCTCTGTACTGTCTAACCCCTACCTGCTCCTTAATGACCTGTCTCTGTACTGTCTAACCCCTACCTGCTCCTTAATGACCTGTCTCTGTACTGTCTAACCCCTACCTGCTCCTTAATGACCTGTCTCTGTACTGTCTAACCCCTACCTGCTCCTTAATGACCTGTCTCTGTACTGTCTAACCGCTACCTGCTCCTTAATGACCTGTCTCTGTACTGTCTAACCCCTACCTGCTCCTTAATGACCCGTACCTGCTCCTCTTACTCTCTCTCCCTTATTCCTTTCTCTCTCTCTCGTTTGGTTAAAGTTAGGGTTAGACAGTACAGAGACAGGTCATTAAGGAGCATGTAGGGGTTAGACAGTACAGAGACAGGTCATTAAGGAGCAGGTAGGGGTTAGATAGTGTGTTAAATGCGTATCCCCACCCTCTCTCTTGGTAGACAAGTCCAACCTGTTGGTGTGCAGGAGTGAGCAAGGGGCGGAGTCGGCTGGCTCCTCCCTCTTCTCCCACCAGCACCACATCAGTCAGATGATGTTCCACAAGATACGCAAGGATGACCTCACTCTCGTAAGATGATGCACACACACACACACACACACGTCAGGAGGTTGTTTACATTGAACATAATGAGGTCAAAGGTCAATCGTTCCTGCAGAAGACAAGTCTGGGCCAGGGAACCTTCACCAAGATCTTCAGCGGCATGAGGAAGGAGCTTCGCGACTACGGGGAGGTTCACCACATGGACGTCATCATCAAGGTTCTGGAAAAGTCTCACCGCAACTACGCTGAGGTGAGACTGATCCACTGGTCCGATGTTAAATAAAAGCCGTGGGCTCCGACTCGCCGCGGCAGGGGGATCGTGCATCTCCATGACAACAGGGCTACCGGCTTGGAGGCGTGTCTTTAATGGATGACAAGCCGCCTCCTTAGCGACGTTCGCCATGACACCGCTCCGCGCTTATTGGCACTTATCGTTAGGGACGCAAGAAACACCCGAGAAGATGTGTCACCGGGTAGACGGTCCGCATGTTAACGTTCCGTTCACACCAGAGCTGCGGTTTCTACCTGAGTTTCACTGTTGCACAGCTGCACTGCAAAAACTCAAAATCTTACCAAGTACATTCGTCTAATTTCTAGTAAAACACTTAATATAAGACACAATCACCTAACAAGTAACATCTCAGTGAGATATAAGGACTTGTTTTTAGACGACGCATCTTGAATATCTTGTTAAGTGAGAGAGTCTTGAAAACATCTTGTTTTGAGTCATATCTCAGAGGAAACAAGCTTTTTGACATGTTGTAAGGTTTTTAAGCTGCTGTGTTATTTTTAAAAGATGGATCATCTTGTCGATACTCGGAAAATACATCTTAAAATGAGTTTTCCCAGCTAATGTCAAGATTTTTGTACCTATTACAAGCAAAAAACATCTGGAATTAATTGTTTTTTTAACGTATTTTTAGAGTGGCCTTTTTCCCAGTGTAGCCAGCATTCCCAATGGCTCACGCAGAAGTGAATGATTCTTTTCTTCTTTCTTTCCTTCTTCGTGTTCATTAAACAGTCGTTCTTCGAAGCCGCCAGCATGATGAGTCAACTCTCACACAAACACTTGCTGCTCAACTACGGGGTGTGTGTCTGCGGAGAGGAGAGTAAGTACACACACACACACACACACACACACACACACACACACACACACACACACACAAACTGTCTGTCGGCATACAGCTCTGACATGAGACAATGTATATTGATATGTGATATCTCTGGACCAATCAGAAGAGAGGCCTGGCATCTCTGGACCAATCAGAAGAGAGGCCTGGTATCTCTGGACCAATAGGAGGCCAGTTAAAGATCAATCATAAATCAATACAGAGGGATGGCGGTAGCGGCTGAAGTGATCAGTACCTGTTGGGTCCTGACCTCACGACCTCCTGACCTCATGACCTCACGACCCCATTTTGACGCAGACCTCAGGGACTAACAGTTTGAGTTTGTAACTGCCGGCCTGAGTGTCCCGTGACTTTAAACCCGAGTGTCTTATTTAAACGCAGAAGGTGTATTCTCCACCCTGTGGCACCACCACGACTACACCCTGAGCGCTGAACTAACCGCAGGCCCTCCCCCTCTTCCTCCTCCTCCTCCTCCTCCTCCTCCTCCTCCAGACATGATGGTGCAGGAGTTCAGCAAGTTTGGCTCGCTGGACACGTACCTGCAGAAGAACAAGGCCAGCGTGAACATCACCTGGAAGCTGGAGGTGGCCAAGCAGCTGGCCTGGGTGCTGCTCTACCTGGTGAGAGCTTCCACGCCTCCTGCATACGCTGCTGTCATTGTATTTGTGTGTGTATGAAACATGTGAACGTTTGGCTGGAAGCGTCATTTGCTTACCGGCACGACGTTGTTTAATAAGGAGTAGAAACTCTTTCTTTAGATTTAGTCGACTCCCCGTCGTGCACCTTGACTGACGTATGCGTGATGAACACACAGTCTCAGTCTCTCCCAGGGTCAACGCGTTTTGTGTTCCCGACAGGAACACAAGGACCTGGTCCACGGGAACGTGTGCGCCAAGAACGTCCTGTTGATCCGCGAGGAAGACCGCAGAACCGGCAGCCTGCCCTTCATCAAGCTCAGCGACCCGGGTATCAGCATCAGCGTGCTGCCCAGAGAGGGTGAGGAGAGACGGGAGCCGCCGGCGAACCGTCGCCTGCACTTGGTCCATCCGGGCACCCGACGCCGGAGATCAGAACGTCCTGTCTGCAGACCGGCCCTCTTAGAACAAGTGTCTAATCAACACGGTGCAGACTGGCCACTGTAGAATCAATCACTCTATTCAGTCTCCTCTCTCCCCCTCCCTTCCTCCCCCCCCTCCCTTCCTCCTCCCCCTCCCTCCCTCAGTGCTGTTGGAGCGGATCCCGTGGGTGCCCCCGGAGTGCATCGAGAACGCTCGCAGCCTGAGCCAGGCGGCCGACAAGTGGAGCTTCGGGACGACCCTGTGGGAGATCTGCAGCGGGGGGGACAAGCCGCTGAGCACCCTGGACATCTCCAAGGTGAGCGCCTCCCACTGGGAGAGTGGGAGGAGCCAGACACCCACTGGGAGGGGCCAGGCACCCCCTGGGAGGAGCCAGGAGATGCAGTCATGCCAACTGTTTAACACGCGAACGCTAGCAGACTTAGATTTTATTTTAAATGTTTTAGTCTCTACAAGTGAAATTCCCGACTCCTGTTCCTCGATTAACTTCTAAATTAGTTGTCAGTAAAGTGAGACAAGGCAACTTTATAAAGCGCTATTCAAACACAAGGCCATCCATAGTGTTTTACAACGGAAAAGAAATGTCAATTACAAGAAACAATGTAATATAGAAATACAAAATATAAGAAGCAGATATACTGTACACATTGAATTAAAGGCTGTAGTGAAGATGTATGACGTAAGTGTTGATGTTTTAAGTGTATTTTTGTCCTCTTGTACCTTGACAACACGGTGGTCTTCGTCGCGGTGTAGAAGGCCTTGTTCTACGAGGACCGACACCAGCTGCCGGCGCCCAAGTGGACGGAGCTCGCGAACCTGATCAACAGCTGCATGGACTACGAGGCCGCGTACCGTCCGTCCTTCAGGACCGTCATCAGAGACCTCAACAGCCTGTTCACGCCCCGGTCAGCGGCAGACAGACCAGACCATAAATAATATAACCGTATATAATATAATAACTTGACAATATAATGGAACCATGTATAATCCAATAACAGACTACGAGCTGCTGGTGGAGGCGGACATGGTTCCCCAGGCAGGAGTCGCGGTCCTCCCGCTGGCTCTGGAGAGCAAGGAGCCGGCGCAGTTCCAGGAGAGACACCTCCTCTTCCTCAAAGCAGTTGGGAAAAGGTACGGTACACCTCCTCCTCCTCCTCCTCCTCTTCCTCCAGGTAGGTCTCAACACCTCCTCCTCGCCTCCCTCCTCAAGATATGCCTCAGCTTTGGTCTGAGAACCAGTGAAGTGTCAAACTGTCAGTGGAGGCCACAGCGTGCTGATGAGTGAGGACTCGGAATATCGGTAACCAAGAGATTCATACATATTCGTGGGAAGCCAACCCTAACGTACTGTAAGCTCCTGGTTCTACGTGGACACATACATGCGGCCGCTCTCTCCGGCCACCAGGGGAACTTTGGCAGCGTGGAGATGTGTCGCTACGACCCGCTGCTGGACAAGCACGGGGGGGAGGTGGTGGCCGTGAAGAAGCTGCAGCACAGCAACCGCCGGAGCACCTCCGCGACTTCGAGCGCGAGATCGAGATCCTCAAGTCCCTGCAGCACGAGAACATCGTCAAGTACAAGGGCGTGTGCTACAGCGCAGGTACAGACAAACGTGGAGGACGACTCGGGACTCCGTGACGCACGTTTGAGGGACGGCGGTGATGTGAGGTTGTTTTCTGCGGGGGCGCCCACTCTCTGCTCTGTGATTGGTGCGTTGGCAGGGAGGCGGAACCTGAGGCTCATCATGGAGTACCTGCCCTACGGCAGCCTGAGGGACTACCTGATCAAGTACCGGGAACGCTTTGACTCCCAGAAGCTGCTGCACTACGCCTCGCAGATCTGCAAGGTGGGGCTGGGGTTGGGGTTGGGGTTATGGTTATGGTTGGGGTTATGGTTATGGTTGGGGTTATGGTTATGGTTGGGGTTATGGTTATGGTTGGGGTTATGGTTATGGTTGGGGTTATGGTTGGGGTTATGGTTATGGTTGGTTGGGATTATGGTTGGGTTTGGGGTGGCTGTACGACTCATGGAGAACAGAAGCAGCTTCTAAATGACAAAATAGTAAAACAGCAAAACTAACTAAATGTTTGTGTCCGTCTGTGTGTGCATATCCGTCTGTGCATCTGACTGTCTGTGTGTCTGCCTGTCTGTCTGCCTGTCTGTCTGCCTGCCTGTCTGCCTGTCTGCTGCTGTCTGCCTGCCTGTCTGTCTGCCTGTCTGTCTGCCTGCCTGTCTGCCTGCCTGTGCACCCCCCCCCCTCCAGGGCATGGACTACCTGGCCACCAAGCGCTACATCCACCGTGACCTCGCCACCCGGAACATCCTGGTGGAGAGCGAGATGCGTGTGAAGATCGGGGACTTTGGTCTGACCAAGGTGCTGCCCAAGGACAAGGACTACTACACCGTCATCAAGCCCGGGGAGAGCCCCATATTCTGGTCAGCGCCACACCCACCCGGGGTCATGACATACACAATGGAGCGTATACGGTATAGCCTCATATATACAGCTTTATGTATATATACTTCTCACTCCTCGCGGCGGCTCCTCGGGTCCTCAGATACAAACCCGCAAAGCGTGAAGGCGACGGGATGAACGGTTGTCGAGTAAAGAAATGGAGCGTCGAGTCGACGAGCGTTCCGTTGTGCTGAGTGTTGTGTGTTGTCTCCCTGCAGGTACGCCCCGGAGTCGCTGAACTACAGCAAGTTCTCGGTGGCGTCGGACGTGTGGAGCTTCGGCGTGGTTCTCTACGAGCTCTTCACCTACAGCGACAAGGCCTGCAGCCCACCCGTGGTACAGCTGCCGACACTAACCTCGACCCTAACACTAACACTAACCCCCGACCCTAACACTAACTCTAACCCCGACCCTAACACTAACCTCGACCCTAACACTAACACTAACCCCCGACCCTAAAACTAACACTAACCCCGACCCTAACACTAACACTAACCCCAACCCTAACACTAACACTAACCCCGACCCTAACTCTAACCCCGACCCTAACACTAACCCCGACCCTAACACTAACTCTAACCCCTAAATCTAACCCCGACCCTAACACTAACACTAACCCCAACCCTAACACTAACACTAACCCCGACCCTAACACTAACCCCGACCCTAACACTGACACTAACCCTGACCCTAACACTAACTCTAACCCCTAACACTAACCCCGACCCTAACACTAACACTAACCCCCGACCCTAAAACTAACACTAACCCCGACCCTAACACTAACACTAACCCCAACCCTAACACTAACACTAACCCCGACCCTAACACTAACCCCGACCCTAACACTGACACTAACCCTGACCCTAACACTAACTCTAACCCCTAACACTAACCCCGACCCTAACACTAACTCTAACCCTAACACTAACCCCGACCCTAACACTAACCTCTACCCGACCCTAACACTAACCCCGACCCTAACACTAACTCTAACCCCTAACTCTAACCCCGACCCTAACACTAACTCTAACTCTAACCCCGACCCTAACACTAACCCCGACCTTAACTCTACACCAGTCTTGTGCCAGCCATGGAAATGTTGAAATGTGTTTAAGAACACAAACGCTTCTGAAATGGTTAAGATTGTGGGTTCGATTCCCAGGGTCCACAGTCTAGCTGGAGGCACCCTTGAGCAAGACGCTAAGTGTTGTGGAGGACAACAGGTGATTGGTGTTTTGTATTTTCCCTCTCAGGTGATCATGAGCAAGATGGGTCCTGACACACAGAGTCAGATGATCGTGCACAACCTGCAAGACCTGCTCAAGCAAGGATACCGGCTGCCAGCACCTGACAACTGTCCCAAGGAGGTAACCCACCCTGACCTTAACCCTGACCCCATCCTGACCCCACCCTGACCTTAACTTGTGACCCCATCCCTGACCTTAACCCTCTGGCGGACTGGGATGAATGAAGGCAAGGCTGGGAGATTATTAATAACAATCAATCCTCAACCTGTGTGTGTGCAGGACAGGTCTTCCGTAAAAGGGGAGAACCAAAGGTGATGGAAATCCACACCGCGGCAGAGTGTATATAAAGTTTTTGGCACGGAATGTGCATGAAAGCCAAAAGAAATGTGCCTTGAAATGAGAGATTAGCTCTGCTTATTTTCCGTGTCTCTCAGTGATGGACGGTCGGGCCAAGAATGGTTTATAACACTCAGTCAATACGTGATTTAGAAGTGTTTGTAGACATCGTAGACATGTGAAGATAAGCCCTCTCTCATTGTCTCTCATCCACCAGAGATCTTGTTGACTAAACAAGCTAAGATAAGCGGAAAGTGCCGATGAATGCAAAATGGCTCGGTCTGTTTTTGTTGGTACGTCTTCCATGATCTTAAGCGTCGTAATCTATGCTGTGTTGTCACTCGCAACAATAACATAAAAATGGAACATTTTGTGAAAACGGGAGTGGGCCGTGACCGCGGGGTTGAACAACACCTCCCCAACTCCCCAACCTCCCAAAACTGATTTATTTTTCAAATTTCACAGCGCCAGGATTCTCTCTCCCTTTTGGAAATAATCAACAGTATCCACGGCGTTGCGCGGTCGGAACATCACGGGTCAGTAATGCCGCTTGAGTACACAGACGGGGGAAGCGTTCGCGGACGCGAGGGACGCTACTGTCCTCGCGTTGACCTGTGTTGAGGCAGGGGAACGATGCGCTGTAACCAAAACCAGAGCGAGGGCTACAGACGAGGACAAAAGTCGGTGGCTCGCTCTTGTTGATGTAAAACGTAGCCCCACTATATTTAAGTTTGAACTGCACCATTGTCTCTGCCAGCGAGCGCAATCAAAACACGACGCCGTGACGATTCGTGGAAGCAGAGCGCCGCTCCGTTTTAGATATGACTGCGCCGACCACAGTGCTATACTTATTTTTTTTTTAGGCCCGTTTGGCACAAACAGTGCATTAACCAGCGCACTCCCCTCGCCTTGGCTGCGGACGGCAACCTCACGACCTCAGCGCAGAAGAAGTTGGAGGTCGTTTTATTTGGAATGTGAGGAAAGAAGCTCTCCGGCCGTTCCAGTTCCTCCCACCTGTTGAGGTCTGTTTTTAAAAGCTGAATAAAGGGAGGGAGACGGGGGGGGGGGGGGGGGGGAGAGAGATGGGCTATGGTCCTTCAAGCGAACACCATGGCTGGCAGACATCTGGAAGTGGAGGATACGGGGGTTATGACACCTACTTAATATAGAGATCTTTGCAGCCTGCGGTGTTCCCCATTGCGTTCTACGAGGAGAGAAACTACAAAGAGAGTAGAAGAGCCACGCTCAGCGTCGTACCCACGCATCATCTAGCATCGAGAGCCTACCCTCCTCTTGCCTTATCCGAACCTCCCAACGGAAGGCGGGGAGAGGTCTCTTCCATTTCACCTCTGCCATCCCTCTTGCCCCCAGCACAAACTTATTGAATTCCCCGCCCATGAACGTGTACCGGTCCATCTGCTCTCTTCAGGCCACAACGGCGAACCCAGTATCATTTCTTTGTCTGTCTCTGTGAGGCCCTCGATAGCGATGGCCCTGGACCTGTCACCATATATTCGGTAGCATGAGTTGATAGGGTTGCCGTGTGGCGCAGGCAGAGAGAGCGGCAAGTTCTCGCTGTCTGTCTGAATGTTTGTGTTTATACTGGAGATTTATGCCTCGCGCCTCGCGCGTCGCGTTACGAGTCGGTTGTGTGATCGAAGGGATCGGTCGAAGGCCTATCTATCTACGTACCTAAGACCTATGGATTAGAGAGCACTTTGCTACACGTTCTGTGCCGAGATGAGACGAAGAGAAGAGAAGCCGTATCAGTGTAAAGATTATCTAACCTTCTTATTTCTGGGTTTTTTTCCTCCCTTCTTTCTTGCCCTGTGTGTGAATGCAGAGGAGGGCGGTGGGTGCCGGGGGAGGAGGTGAGCCGCTCGTGAAGAAAAGAGGATGATATGTAGACTTTGGCATGTGGTGCTGAGGTGGTGGTGGTGAGGTGGTGGTGGTGGTGGTGGTGGTGGTGGGTTTTGGGAGGCACCCTGAGGAATGCCTGGAAGGTGTCAGCATGGCCTCTCCGCCTCGGTAATTCTTCACATCGTCCACCCACGGAGCGCTCCCTCCGCCCTCCACTCCTAACCCCCGTCTGTCTGCACAACCGCAGCCCTGTGTTATGTTAACCCCGCAGGTCACGCACTTTAAGAGGGCCAAGGGAAAAACCCCAAAGGTCGTAGGTAACGGTGTGACGGACAACTAAAGGCCCGGCAACTTTTGCAATGCTTTTAGTTTGTCTGAGGAACCTTTTTTGGCGGGGGAAAAAGAAGGTATGGGGGACAATGTCTTTAGGGTACCAGGGTTTGGATGGACCAGGTTTTGAGTGGACCAGGGTTTTGAGTGGACCAGGGTTTTGGACAGACCAGGGTTTTGGTGGACCAGGGTTTTGGATAGACCAGGTTTTTGGATGGACCAGGGTTTTGAATGGATCAGGGTTTTAGTGCGTCAGGGATTGGATAGACAAGGATTTTGGTGGACCAGGGTCTGTATGGATCAGGGGTTTGGATGGACCAGGGTTTTGGTGGACCTGGGTTTGTATGGACCAAGGGTTTTGGACGGACCGGGCTTTTGGTGGACCAGGTTTTGGATGGCCCAGGGTTTAGGTGGGCCCATTGCTTAGGGGAGCATCATAGCGTGGATGTGGACGGCACAGCCCGCATGCAGAGACGCATAAGGTGTGATTATCCATCAACGATACTGTTTTGCCTTGGAAAAGGTCAACATTACCTTTTTTCCTCATTTTAACTGCAAACTGTGGCTCCCTGAGCTATGCCTTGAGGGGAGGCGGTCACGTGGTGGAGCGTGACCAGTTTCCTCTCCACTTCAACTCCTCTCGGTTCGGAGCGGGATTTAAGTGGTTTGTCGGATGACGGCACCAGCTCTCAGATGCGATAAAAAGCTTTACTTTGTCAACTCGCGAGGAGCGGCCGGGTTGTGTGAACTGGCTGTGGGAGCGACTCGGGACTCTGACTCAGCCTCAATAAAAAAGGGGACGTCAAACATGAACAATCGAACACGAACACTCGCTTGCAGGACTAATGCAATCATTTTAGGTGTATTTGTTTGACATGTGTGCTCTTATGTTCCTGTTAAGTAACCCGCAAACGCAATCTGGCCCTGATGTCAAAGCAGACGGAACCGGGCAAACACAGTCTAAGTCTCGGTCTTAATGTCTCGGCCTTCCACCTGCCGGTCTCGCGTGAAGTGGGGCTGGTTTCTGTCCGGACCGTGGAGGAGATAGTGACGAAAGGGTGGGTGGTGGTGGAGGGGGGGGGGGGTGGGTAAACATTGGCTGGATTAGTGGGAGCGATACTAACAGAAAACAGGCCTTGTCTCTTGTGTAGGAGCCTAGCTCTGGTGGGAACTAGTCTTCAGGATAGAGGTGCTGTAAAAGCCGAAGCAACAAAGACCTTTTTTTCTCTTGGACCCCGGTGCTGTTGTGCACTAGCCTATAGCTCCACATTTTAAATGAAATGCTCCTACTATACCGTATATCAAGTTCCTGGTTCAACAGCAGCGAGTCTGTCCTCCCGCAACGTAACTTTGCAGGTACTGTATGCCGACTTGCGAGACACTGCACACTGCGCTTCCTTGAGATGATCTATCTAGCCTAGCCTCGCTAATCCGTCTTGCACACACCCCGGCGGCGGGGGGGGGGTTTATCGATCGCCGATACGCGCCGGATCCCCCAGCCTGGGGGTCGGAGAGCGGGCTGGGGCACGGTCGCGGTCGTGACACTGAAGTGTATACGGCCGGTGTTTGTCATGCGCGGTGTCCGGCGAGCGTAGCCGACGCCGCTTTGCTCTGTGGGAGCTGGCCGGCGTGGTCGTCAGATACTGGCTGCTCGCCCTGCTTATTTTCCCACACGGCCGGTGTTCCTTACTCTTGCACACACGAATGCACACGCACACACACACACTGCTCAGGGACACCTCCACACTTAGCTAGGAGGAGCAGGTAGGGTTAGGTGGTGTCTTGCTCAGGGACACCTCCACACTTAGCTAGGAGGGGGAGGAGCCCGGGGATCAAACCAGCAACCTTCCTGTTGCCAGACAACCGCTCATACCTCCTGAGCTACTGCCGAAAGAAACCTATACGCAGAATGACTATTTCAAGATTCCAGATGTTTATTCGTCACACACACACACACACACACACACACACACACACACAGAGGATATGCAGTGGAATGAAAAGTGACAACGTTTTGTTTTTAATATAAAAAATAAGTAAAACAGCAAAAAGAAACATTTTGTTATCAAAAGATAATTACTTTGCATTCATTCCAAATGCCACCGTCATCCAAATCAAGCCATGTGCATGAATACTATTAATAGCAGCATTAATACGACGTCTGACAGGCAGCGGAGATCCCTACTGCTGGGATATTACTGGGATATTACTGGGATATTACTGGGATATTACTGGGATATTACTGCAGGCCACCAGAGGGAGTGAGTGAGTGAGTGAACTCCTCAGGTAACTCAGGTGACCTCCTGAGTGGCTTGATGGCTCATCACACTCACACCTGGTGGTGTAACAGGGGACCATTCAGACATTCATAGGAAAACATTGGTTTGACATGACCTCGAGGTCAAAGAGGTTAACGAACGATAGAATAAAAGCCAATTAGGGGTTCAAGGAAAATCACTTCGTCCATTTTGATTGAGATGTTTGTTCCTTCTGTGTTTGACTACTTCCATCTGGATGACGTGTATTTGTGTATTTCTATGGATTATTTAGTTGTATTTATTAAACCTCGTGACGACCGGTTCAATGGACTCCTGAAGACCGCCGCTGCAGGTCAGTCTGATGCTTCTTGGGTGAACGGTAAATGTTCAGTGAAGTCGTGAAATGTAAGTTTCTGCATTAAGATGAACACTGACCCGTCCCTACTTGCAGTCATGTTGTATTGAGCATGTACTGTTATATATATATAGAGAGAGATGGATGAGAGATGACCAAAGCGTTGACAACATAAGCAATAATCACTCCAGTCTTTACTTTCTTAAGTTGTCACAAAATATTGACAGAAAAATAGATTTGATCATTGTAGAAAATGACGTCGTCTTGCTATTATCACGTACAAATAATGCTGGCATTGAAAAAGACACACAATTGAAACACAATCCAAGGTAAAAAAAAGTATTTTCTAATGCATTAACACTCGACTGGTGTTGCTTAATACTGAGCTGCATCTAACGCCAAAGCAGACGCCGCTCCAGACCGACGCTGCTTAATACTGAGCTGCATCTAACGCCAAAGCAGACACCGCTCCAGACCGACGCTGCTTAATACTGAGCTGCATCTAACGCCAAAGCAGACACCGCTCCAGACCGACGCTGCTTAATACCGAGCTGCATCTAACGCCAAAGCAGACACCGCTCCAGACCGACGCTGCTTAATACTGAGCTGCATCTAACGCCAAAGCAGACGCCGCTCCAGACCGACGCTGCTTAATACCGAGCTGCATCTAACGCCAAAGCAGACGCCGCTCCAGACCGACGCTGCTTAATACTGAGCTGAACAGACGGCGCTTAAAGGTGCACCGCGTAGACTTGAACAGAACAGTCATGCACGCGTTTTGTATTTCGTTTTGTGGAGAATCTGATGAAAATGAGAATCAGAAGCCCGTGTTTGAGTCCCTGCCCACGAGCAACGTTTTAAAGAAGTAGAGCCTCGGCCACGTTGAGGCGTCACTGATCACGAATGCTTCCGCCTCGTTTTCTTTATGTACATATTAGACTCTGGAATGTGGTCATCGTACGACAAAACACTGAAAAAACACATTGAGTTGAATGACTCCGGCAACATGACCAACGGTTGAGGTTTGGACGTTGGAGAACTTTGAGCACCGATTGTGTTCTCAACACGGACGCCAACATCGCAGGCGTTCCTTAGACTCTCTGAGGTAAGAAAGTGCTGAATGTCGTCCACACCCTGAATGTTGTGGCGAGAGCGCGTTCACACGGTGAAGGGTCTTCACCGATCAGAACATCGAAGACATTACCCGTTAACGGAGGTTCTAGTGAATGCAGGAGAGACTGCTGCCATGGTTTAAGACTGGTGTGGTTCTCCAAGGTTCCACAAGGCTCTCTAAGGTTCTCTAAGTTTCCCCAAGGCACTCTAAGGTTCTGGGGAGAGTGTGAGGTGGAGGAGAAGAGAGAGAAAGAGAGAGAGAGAGAGAGAGAGAGGAGAGAGGTGAGAGAGGAGACAGGTGGGTGGAGCAGGCGAGGGTGGATGTTGAGAGGGAGAGACGGGTGGATGTTAGACCCCCTTGCTCTCTCGCGCTATGTCCACGCTGTGCGTCAGCTCCCTGAAGGTGGGCCGGCGGGCCGGGTCGTCATGCCAACAGTCTGACATCATCTTCTGAATCTGCAGGAGCGAGAGAGAACGGGTGAACAGGGTGAGGTCAGGTTAAGGTGAGGTCAGGGTCAGGGTTAGGGTGAGGTCAGGGTTAGGGTTAAGGTCAGGGATGGGGTCACAAGTTAAGGTCAGGGTGGGGTCAGGATGGGGTCAGGGTTAAGGTCAGGGTGGGTTACCTCCTTGGGACAGTTGTCAGGTGCTGGCAGCCGGTATCCTTGCTTGAGCAGGTCTTGCAGGTTGTGCACGATCATCTGACTCTGTGTGTCAGGACCCATCTTGCTCATGATCACCTGAGAGGGAAAATACAAAACACCAATCACCTGTTGTCCTGCACAACACTTACCGCCTTGCTCAAGGGTGCCTCCAGCTAGACTGTGGACCCTGGGAATCGAACCCACAATCTTAACCATTTCAGAAGCGTTTTGGTGTTCTTACACACATTTCAACATTTCCATGCTGGCACAAGACTGGTGTAGAGTTAAGGTCGGGGTTAGTGTTAGGGTCGGGGTTAGAGTTAGAGTTAGTGTTAGGGTCGGGGTTAGAGTTAGGGGTTAGAGTTAGTGTTAGGGTCGGGGTTAGAGTTAGGGTCAGGGTTAGAATTAGAGTTAGTGTTAGGGTCGGGGTTAGTGTTAGGGGTTAGAGTTAGTGTTAGGGTCAGGGTTAGTGTCAGTGTTAGGGTCGGGGTTAGTGTTAGGGTCGGGGTTAGTGTTAGTGTTAGGGTTGGGGTTAGTGTTAGTGTTAGGGTCGGGGTTAGTGTTAGTTTTAGGGTCGGGGGTTAGTGTTAGTGTTAGGGTCGAGGTTAGTGTTAGGGTCGGGGTTAGAGTTAGTGTTAGGGTCGGGGTTAGTGTTAGTGTTAGGGTCGGGGGTTAGTGTTAGTGTTAGTGTCGGCAGCTGTACCACGGGTGGGCTGCAGGCCTTGTCGCTGTAGGTGAAGAGCTCGTAGAGAACCACGCCGAAGCTCCACACGTCCGACGCCACCGAGAACTTGCTGTAGTTCAGCGACTCCGGGGCGTACCTGCAGGGAGACAACACACAACACTCAGCACAACGGAAACGCTCGTCAACTCAACGCTCCATTTCTTTACTCGACAACCGTTCATCCCGTCGCCTTCACGCTTTGCGGGTTTGTATCTGAGGACCTGAGGAGCCGCCGTGAGGAGTGAGAAGTATATATACATAAAGCTGTATATATGAGGCTATACCGTATACGCTCCATTGTGTATGTCATGACCCCGGGTGGGTGTGGCGCTGACCAGAATATGGGGCTCTCCCCGGGCTTGATGACGGTGTAGTAGTCCTTGTCCTTGGGCAGCACCTTGGTCAGACCAAAGTCCCCGATCTTCACACGCATCTCGCTCTCCACCAGGATGTTCCGGGTGGCGAGGTCACGGTGGATGTAGCGCTTGGTCGCCAGGTAGTCCATGCCCTGGAGGGGGGGGGGTGCACAGGCAGGCAGACAGGCAGGCAGACAGACAGGCAGACAGGCAGGCAGACAGACACATGCACAGGCAGACAGACACAGACAGACAGACAGACAGGGCAGCAGACGGATATGCACACACAGACGGACACAAACATTTAGTTAGTTTTGCTGTTTTACTATTTTGTCATTTAGAAGCTGCTTCTGTTCTCCATGAGTCGTACAGCCACCCCAAACCCAACCATAATCCCAACTATAACCATAACCCCAACCGGTTATGGTTATGGTTGGGGTTATAGTTGGGATTATGGTTGGGTTTGGGGTGGCTGTACGACTCATGGAGAACAGAAGCAGCTTCTAAATGACAAAATAGTAAAACAGCAAAACTAACTAAATGTTTGTGTCCGTCTGTGTGTGCATATCCGTCTGTGCATCTGACTGTCTGTGCATGTGTCTGTCTGCCTGTCTGTCTGCCTGCCTGTCTGCCTGTCTGCCTGTCTGTCTGCCTGCCTGTCTGCCTGCCTGTGCACCCCCCCCTCCAGGGCATGGACTACCTGGCCACCAAGCGCTACATCCACCGTGACCTCGCCACCCGGAACATCCTGGTGGAGAGCGAGATGCGTGTGAAGATCGGGGACTTTGGTCTGACCAAGGTGCTGCCCAAGGACAAGGACTACTACACCGTCATCAAGCCCGGGGAGAGCCCCATATTCTGGTCAGCGCCACACCCACCCGGGGTCATGACATACACAATGGAGCGTATACGGTATAGCCTCATATATACAGCTTTATGTATATATACTTCTCACTCCTCACGGCGGCTCCTCAGGTCCTCAGATACAAACCCGCAAAGCGTGAAGGCGACGGGATGAACGGTTGTCGAGTAAAGAAATGGAGCGTTGAGTTGACGAGCGTTTCCGTTGTGCTGAGTGTTGTGTGTTGTCTCCCTGCAGGTACGCCCCGGAGTCGCTGAACTACAGCAAGTTCTCGGTGGCGTCGGACGTGTGGAGCTTCGGCGTGGTTCTCTACGAGCTCTTCACCTACAGCGACAAGGCCTGCAGCCCACCCGTGGTACAGCTGCCGACACTAACACTAACACTAACCCCCGACCCTAACACTAACACTAACCCCGACCCTAACACTAACTCTAACCCCGACCCTAACACTAACCCCGACCCTAACACTAACTCTAACCCCTAACTCTAACCCCGACCCTAACGACTAACACTAACCCCAACCCTAAAACACTAACACTAACCCCGACCGCTTAACCACTAAACCCCGACCCTAAACAACTGACACTAACCCTGAACCCTAACACTAACTCTAACCCTAACACTAACCCGACCTAACACTAACCCCCCGCCCTAACCCGACCACTACTCTAATTCTAACCACGACCCTCCCTAACACTAACCCCGACCCTAAACACTAACTCTAACCCCTAACTCTAACCCCGACCTAACACTAACTCTAACTCTAACCCCGACCCTAACACTAACCCCGACCTTAACTCTACACCAGTCTTGTGCCAGCATGGAAATGTTGAATGTGTTTAAGAACACCAAACGCTTTCTGAAATGGTTAAGATTGTGGGTTCGATTCCAGGGTCCACAGTCTAGCTGGAAGGCACCCTTGAGCAAGACGCTAAGTGTTGTGCAGGACAACAGGTGATTGGTGTTTTGTATTTTCCCTCTCAGGTGATCATGAGCAAGATGGGTCCTGACACACAGAGTCAGCATGATCGTGCACAACCTGCAAGACCTGCTCAAGCAAGGATACCGGCTGCCAGCACCTGACAACTGTCCCAAGGAGGTAACCCACCCACCCTGACCCCATCCTGACCCCACCCTGACCTTAAACTCCTAACCCTCCCTGATACCTCACACCCTAACTCCTGACCACCCTGACCTCACCTTAACCTGACCTCACCCTGTTCACCCGTTCTCTCTCGCTCCTGCAGATTCAGAAGATGATGTCAGACTGTTGGCATGACGACCCGGCCCGTCGGCCCACCTTCAGGGAGCTGACGCACAGCGTGGACATAGCGCGAGAGAGCAAGGGGGTCTAACATCCACCCGTCTCTCCCTCTCAACATCCACCCTCGCCTGCTCCACCCACCTGTCCATCGCTCTCAACATACACTCTCTCTCTCTCTCTCTCTCTCTCTCTCTCTCTCTCTCTCTCTCTCTCTCCACATACCACATTCCAGCAGAACCTTAAACAAAAACCTTAAAGAACCTTAGAGTGCCTTGGGGAAACTTAGAGAACCTTAGAGAGCCTTGTGGAACCTTGGAGAACCACACCAGTCTTAAACCATGGCAGCAGTCTCTCCTGCATTCACTAGAACCTCCGTTAACGGGTAATGTCTTCGATGTTCTGATCGGTGAAGACCCTTCACCGTGTGAACGCGCTCCCGCCACAACATTCAGGGTGTGGACGACATTCAGCACTTTCTTACCTCAGAGAGTCTAAGGAACGCCTGCGATGTTGGCGTCCGTGTTGAGAACACGATCGGTGCTCAAAGTTCTCCAACGTCCAAACCTCAACCGTTGGTCATGTTGCCGGAGTCATTCAACTCAATGTGTTTTTTCAGTGTTTTGTCGTACGATGACCACATTCCAGAGTCTAATATGTACATAAAGAAAACGAGGCGGAAGCATTCGTGATCAGTGACGCCTCAACGTGGCCGAGGCTCTACTTCTTTAAAACGTTGCTCGTGGGCAGGGACTCAAACACGGGCTTCTGATTCTCATTTTCATCAGATTCTCCACAAAACGAAATACAAAACGCGTGCATGACTGTTCTGTTCAAGTCTACGCGGTGCACCTTTAAGCGCCGTTTGTTCAGCTCAGTATTAAGCAGCGTCGGTCTGGAGCGGCGTCTGCTTTGGCGTTAGATGCAGCTCGGTATTAAGCAGCGTCGGTCTGGAGCGGTGTCTGCTTTGGCGTTAGATGCAGCTCAGTATTAAGCAGCGTCGGTCTGGAGCGGTGTCTGCTTTGGCGTTAGATGCAGCTCGGTATTAAGCGGCGTCGGTCTGGAGCGGCGTCTGCTTTGGCGTTAGATGCAGCTCAGTATTAAGCAGCGTCGGTCTGGAGCGGCGTCTGCTTTGGCGTTAGATGCAGCTCAGTATTAAGCAACACCAGTCGAGTGTTAATGCATTAGAAAATACTTTTTTTTACCTTGGATTGTGTTTCAAGTGTCTTTTTCAATGCCAGCATTATTTGTACGTGATAATAGCAAGACGACGTCATTTTCTACAATGATCAAATCTATTTTTCTGTCAATATTTTGTGACAACTAAAGAAAGTAAAGACTGGACTGATTATTGCTTATGTTGTCAACGCTTTGGTCATCTCTCATCCATCTC
>PIJE02001036.1:0-15000 GCA_002895965.2 Coryphaenoides rupestris | reverse complement strand
CACACACACACACATTACTTGTCCCTGTTATTGAACACAGACGGATCAATAATGTGTGTGCTGCTTACTGAATGACCCCAGGTGACCTCCGGGTGGCATATCGTTGAGCCATCAGAAGTTATTTAAAAAACAAAACATCCACTTTGTGACATCACAAGTGGGCGTGTCCGGTCCTCACGGATGGCGGACAGCTCAAAACTCCAGCCGACCAGCTGATACCGGTCCACCTATCAGCTTCCTTCCGTCGGAGCGTTGAAGAGGTCGTTAACGGACGACATCGATGACGCAGACGTCTCAGGACCTTAACTCCGCGGGTGAATAATTATATCAATAATTAGTTCCATAGATTAATTCGTGAC
This sequence comes from Coryphaenoides rupestris, assembly GCA_002895965.2. Taxonomy (NCBI): domain Eukaryota; kingdom Metazoa; phylum Chordata; class Actinopteri; order Gadiformes; family Macrouridae; genus Coryphaenoides; species Coryphaenoides rupestris. The sequence continues at coordinate 14,641 of PIJE02001036.1, read as the reverse complement.
TTCACATACGTCACTTTATTCTAGTGGTTTGGACACACAGGGACTCTTTGATTAATTGAAGCATTAATCATTGAAAGTGAAAGTATCAGAGTTCAGATTTACTGCTGTTGTTTCTGGAGAGAAACATGTCAGGCCGGTGAACCAGTCAGGTGAACCAGTCAGGTGAACCAGTCAGGTGAACCAGGCAGGTGAACCAGGCCGGTGAACCAGAACCTGCTCCACGTGGTCGGTTTTGTTCCGATCAGGTAACTGACAGGACCTGCCCTAAGCAGTCAGTTCTGATGACGGCTTCTGTTCAAGTATCAACCTTTATTCCACAAAACGATATTACATTACATTACGACGCTCGTGTAAACGGAGCCCGCCACGCCGCTAGCCACGCCGCTAGCCACGCCGCTAGCCACGCCGCTAGCCACGCCGCTAGCCACGCCGCTAGCTACACCACCTGCCACATTCTGCACCAATCACAGGAGAGCAGGTGGCACCTTTGACCCGACTCAGCGGGGTGCCGTAGGCCACGTCCAGCCGGGAGGTCAACACGCCCCCCCAGAGGAAGTCGAGGGGTCAGCGGGAGGGGCCGCCTCCTCCTGAACGCTCGAACAACACATTCCCTCGCTCCTGATTGGCTGCCTCATACTCTAGTGACTCGGTTGGAAGTCAGCAGAATGTCCTGACTGCTGAACCACCGACCTGAAGCTGAGACACCAGCAACAACGAATGAAACAATATACAAATGAAAGATAACAGGGAAGTATTCATTCAATTCAATTTAAATTACATTTTATTTGTATCGTCCTTAATCACAAGACAGTCTCTTCACAGGTCACATTATTATGAGTCAAAAATGATTTATTAACGAGGAATACTATAGATACGTATTCATGTTTAACTTTATAGATGTTAGATATGAGTGTGTGTGCGTGCATGTGTGTGTGTGTGTGTGTGTGTGTCCGTGTGTGTGTGTGTCTGTGTGCATGTGTGTGTGCGTGCATGTGTGTGTGCGTGTGTGTGTGTGTGCATGAGTGTGTGTGTGTGTTTGCATGTGTGTGTGAGGGTGTGTGTGTGTGTGTGTGCATGTGTGTGTGAGGGTGTGTGTGAGGGTGTGTGTGTGTTTGCATGTGTGTGTGAGGGTGTGTGTGAGGGTGTGTGTGTGTTTGCATGTGTGTGTGAGTCCGTGTGTGTGTGTGTGTGTGTGCATGCATGTGTGGCATGCATGCACACACACACACACACACACAGACTCACACACACACACACACAACCACACACACACACACACACACACACACACACACACACACACACACAGTTAACAGGTACGGCATCAGGAGGTTTATTGTGTGAAACCACCTGATGGTTCCGATGCCCTCCCCGTTCCGCCCATTCATGGTGGAGCCGGTCGGGTCAGGGAGGCCCCGCCCCCTCTCTTCTGTTACCAGGACAACGGCAGCTCATCTGACACCACTGAACACTCACACAATGAGTGACATTCAGGAAGTGGACAAAACAAACCCAACGCACAACAAGAGGGCTTTTGTTGAGCTGAAACGGGTTTAGTAGTGTTCACCTGTAGTGACGGAGGGAGGTGAGACGGGTTTAGTAGTGTTCACCTGTAGTGACGGAGGGAGGTGAGACGGGTTTAGTAGTGTTCACCTGTTCACCCTTTGAGACTCTCTGAGACTCTCTGACACCTTCCGAGACCTTCTGAGACCCTTTGAGACCCTTTGAGACTCTCTGAGACTCTCTGAGACCTTCCGAGACCTTCTGAGACCCTTTGAGACTCTCTGAGACCTTGTGAGATCTTCTGAGATCCTTTGAGACTCTCTGAGACCTTGTGAGATCTTCTGAGATCCTTTGAGACTCTCTGAGACGTTCCGAGACCTTCTGAGACCTTCTGAGACCCTTTGAGACTCTCTGAGACCTTATGAGACTTTCTGAAACCTTCTGAGACCCTTTGAGACTCTCTGAGACCTTCTGGGACCTTCTGAGACTTTCTGAGGCCCTCAGACACCTTCCGAGACCTTCTGGGACCTTCTGAAACAAGACAGAAGGCGGTCTGCTATTCAGAAGCAACATGCTTTCCCTTCACTTTAAGGGATCATGACGTCTGTCCTGACCTCGAGGAAAAAGACCACAATGTCGATTTGAAAAGACGAGCCTCAAGGAACGATTACCGAGTGAAGCTCTGTGACATCTTAATGCTGCCGAGTGTCAGCCACACGAAACACAATCACAATTAGAACGTCACTCAAGTAACAATCAGTTCTCATTCAATAATCACACTTCCATTGAAACGTGGAGCGTGGAGAGAATATCTGATTAGAAAACAGGACATTAATGAGAAGCTCCACGGGTGGGAGACTGAGTTAACAATGACGTGAATTAACCGTTTCAATGGCGACTATTTCATCGACTTTAGCCCCAATTATTGCTCCGTGTGTTGAACAGTTCACGAAGGCGTAGTTGATCACCGCAGTGTCGGTCAATGTAGTTTTTCTTTTTTCTTTGTTGGGGTCGTGACCTTAATGACACGATACAGCATACAGCCGACACAGATCCCGACAACATCGCCATTACAAATACAACGTTTTGACACGGTTGTGACGCACAGACCCCTTCCCACAAGTGGGCGTTCTCCCTCAAACTCAATTCGTAGTCTCGATGTCTGATGTTCCTCAGCAGCAGCGGCGGCGGCGGCAGCAACACGACGACGCGGAGGAAGGCGGGGAAACGCGGGGAAAGGAGAATAAACGCGTTAGAAATGTAATGACGTTGCGGTGATGACCCAAACCTGCTGCTCCTGCACCTCCGGGGAAGGAACACAGCAAACAATAACCCGGTTGGTGATGGGGAAGAGATGACTGCAATCAAAAGTTCATGTCTCTGGCCTCTGGGTAGAAGAAGTAAACGGCGTTCCTCATCCAACATCAGACCAATCAGAGCGTTTAAATGTGTTTACAGCAACGCCGTTGGCTTCTCTTACCTTTCCTTGTTTCATTGTATGTGACGGCAGAGATTAGAGATCAATAAAGTACAACCAGACGTTATGGCCAAGGCTTCGTCAGGGGTTATATATATATATATATATATACTGTATATATATAATTGATATGTAGATCTATATATCTATATATACAGGATATCTCACAGCGTCTCTCACCTGCAGACGCTCGTTGTTGAGCACGAATCTCTTCCCGTCCTCCGGTAGGACGCTGGAGCTGATCCCGGAGCCCAGGCCGGCTCCCGGGGAGTCTGGGAGAACACAAGTGTGTCCATGTATTCAGAGTAATGGCCATACTAGTAAATGGATTGCATTTATATAAAACGCTTTAATCCAAATCGCTTTGCAGTCCTGCCTCACATTCACCCTGTTACTAGACTCCTAGCCTAGTAGGAGGCTTACCTGGTCCACCTGGTGTACCTGGTGCACCCGGTGGACCCGGTGGAGGTCTAGAGCAATCGGTAAAACCTGCTCCCCTGCTGACACTAAAAGGCATTTCCATCATCAGAGAAAAGCGACTCACAAACTGTTGCTAAGGAACGGGGAGCAGAACTCTGGGCTCTCAGTGTTAAGACGGGTTTTTGTTTCGTGGCTAACGAGGCCTCTTAAGGTGCGACCAGTTCTAAACTGGTAACGTCCTGAAGGAGCCATGGGCTGGGCTGGACGGTGACTGTTATCCAGTCTAAGAGATGCAGTCGACGTGACCTCGTATTCTTCTACGTATTCATCCTGCAAGTCCAAGTGTGTGTAGTCTCACAATGAGGCCATACACGCACACACACACACACACACACACACACACACACACACACACACACACACAGGGGGGCCATGGGGTCACCAGGGGTACCACAGCGCCTCCTGCTGTCCTGAGTGATCTGAATTATTCAAATAAGAGTTTATAACAGACTTCCTACATGTAGGAGTAAACTAGGAGTTCTGTTGTAACAAATGATCTCTATCTCTCTATTAGAGATATAGTATGAACCTTATCTCTATCTATTAGAGATATAGTGTGAACCTTATCTCTATCTATTAGAGATATAGTGTGAACCTTATCTCTATCTATTAGAGATATAGTGTGAACCTTATCTATCTATTAGAGATATAGTATGAACCTTATCTCTATCTATTAGAGATATAGTGTGAACCTTATCTATCTATTAGAGATATAGTATGAACCTTATCTCTATCTATTAGAGATATAGTGTGAACCTTATCTCTATCTATTAGAGATATAGTGTGAACCTTATCTATCTATTAGAGATATAGTATGAACCTTATCTCTCTCTATTAGAGATATAGTGTGAACATTATCTATCTATTAGAGATATAGTGTGAACCTTATCTCTATCTATTAGAGATATAGTGTGAACCTTATCTCTATCTATTAGAGATATAGTGTGAACCTTATCTCTATCTATTAGAGATATAGTATGAACCTTATCTCTATTAGAGATATAGTATGAACATTATCTCTATCTATTAGAGATATAGTATGAACCTTATCTCTATCTATTACAGATATAGTATGAACCTTATCTCTATCTATTAGAGATATAGTATGAACCATATCTCTCCCTATTTGGATGTCCTTACAGTAAGCGTCCACTAGATGGCGCTGCTGTCCCCCTTATAACCAGTCCATCACTGAGGCTCAAGTCATGTGTTCTAGTTGTATGATCAAGTATTAGTGCTGCTGTCTGCCTGGGATACACAAATATACACAAATATACACAAATATACACAAATATACACAAATACACACAAATATACACAAATATACACAAATATAACATTCATATGGACAATTATTTTGTTCACATAACCTAAACACAAAATTAATGACCGACAGGAAACTTTAATGAAGGACTTTCTAGCTATACTGGTGAAGTATTTCATATAATAAGAGTAAAACCGTTTTAAGAAGAAGTATTGATTTAAGACATCAATACACACACACACACACACACACACCACATGGAGGTGGTGGAAGAGGAGGAGGAGGAGGATGAAGAGGAGGAGGAGAAGGTGGAAGAGGAGGAGGATGAAGAGGAGGAGGAGAAGGTGGGAGGAGGAAGGGAGAGGAGGAGGAGGAGGAGGAGGATGAAGAGGAGGAGGATGAAGAGGAGGAGGAGGAGGAGGTTTCATCATGCAGTAATTAATATTCCAAGGAAGCCGAAACCATCAGGAAACAATTATTCAATAATGTATTGAGGTAAATGTACACACACACACACACACACACACACACACACACACACACTCTAGTGTGTGTGTGTGTGTGTGTGTGTGTAGACTAGAGACAGACTGGTAGACTAGAGTTCTCTCTATCTCTATATATCTCTCTCTCTCTCTCTGTCACTATCTATCTATCCATCACCCTCCTCCATCTATCCGTCGTCAATGTTTTTACTGGAGTTTATACAGAGGAAACCCGAGAGAGAGAGAGAGAGATAGAGAGAGAGAGAGAGAGAGAGAGAGAGAGAGAGAGAGAGAGACTATGCCACTAGACTGAACAGCACCAGCCTCACTAGACTGAGCAACTCGTGTCTGTGAGGTTCAAGGCTTCTGTGGCCTCCAATGGGCGTGTCCAGCCTCAAGTGGGTGTGTTCAGCCTCCAGTGGGCGTGTCCAGCCACCAGTGGGCGTGGTCCTCCAGGGGGCTGCTGAGAGACTCCTCCCCCCCCCAGCGGCCCGCCAGGTAATTGGGATCAGATGATCGGTGTGGGACCCCCGCAGTAACCTGGAAGCGTTTATTTGATGGAGACGATGTTTAGTTCAAGTACAGCGACCCACCCCCCCTCCTCCCCCCCCCCCTCTCTAATGACTCTACTGCCCAGGCCGCACACACACACACACACACACACACACACACACACACACACCACACACACACACACACACACACACACACACACACACACACACACACACACACACTGGGATGGATCACACCGCTGAAATATGGACACACACACACACACACACACGTTCACACACATGTTCACACACACACACACACGTTCACACACATCCTTACAGGACAAGGCGACACACACACAAATCGGACACTGACAAATGTACACAAATGCGCGCAGACACACCAAAGCGCACCACATACACACGCCTACACATGAACACACACACAAGTAACACGACGAGACACAATCCTGGCACACACACGCGAGCAGATGTTAAGGCATACCCACACACACACACGCGCACACACACACACACACGCACACACACACACACACACACACACAGTTCCAGGGGTCAGTGATTGATCGTTTGGTGAAAGCCCTGAACGCTGTTTTCCTGAGTCCTCACTTCCTTCCTGCCTCGCTCGCTCACTCGCTCGCTGGGTCGGCTGGAGGCTCAGGTTGCAGATTAACCGGTTTCCTGTACGCCGCCGCCGCCGCCGCCGCGCCACCACCGGCCCTGCGAGCCGTCCAGCGGCCGCATTAGAAAGAGGAATGGTGGACCGAGGGTACTGCAGGGCGAGGGGTCGTTACGACGAGGGGTCGTTAAGGTGAGGGGTCGTTACCACGAGAGGTTGTTACCACGAGGGGTCGTTAAGGTGAGGGGTCGTTACGACGAGGGGTTGTTAAGATGAGGGGTCGCTAAGGTGAGGGGTCGTTACAGCGAGGGGTCGTTACCACGAGAGGTTGTTACCACGAGGGGTCGTTAGGGCGAGGGATCTTTGCGGCAAGGGGTCGTTAAGGTGAGGGGTCGTTACCACGAGGGGTCGTTACCACGAGAGGTTGTTACCGCGAGGGGTCGTTAAGGTGTGAGGTCGTTACGGTCGAGGGGTCGTTGCGGCGAGGGGTCGTTGCGGCGAGGGGTCGTTGCGGCAAGGGGTCATGAAGGTGAGGGGCGTTACCGCGAAGGGGTCGTTAAGGTGAGGGGTCGTTTTACCGCGAGGGGTTTCTACGAGGGGGTCGTTAAGGTGAGGGAGTCGTTCTTCCACTGAGGGGTCGATAAGGTGAGGGGTCGTTACAAGCGGAGGGGTCCTTAAGTGCGGGTGTTACAGGAGGGGTCGTTACAGCGAGGGGTTGTTCTCGACAGGGGTTACAGGCGAGGGGTTCGTTCCTCACGAGGCGGACGTTAAGGTGGAGGGGCGGTTCTCACAACGGGTCGTAAAGGTGAGGGGTCTTCTCACGAGGGGTCGTTACGGCGAGGGGTCGTTGCGGCGAGGGGTCGTTACCGCGAGGGGTCGTTACAGCGAGGGGTCGTTAAGGTGAGGGGTCGTTACCGCGAGGGGTTGTTAAGGTGAGGGGTCGTTAAGATGAGGGGTCGTTGCGGCGAGGGGTCGTTACGGCGAGGGGTCGTTGCGGCGAGGGGTCATTGCGGCGAGGGGTCATTAAGGTGAGGGGTCGTTACGGCGAGGGGTCGTTAAGGTGAGGGGTCGTTGCGGCGAGGGCGGGTCGTTGCGGCGAGGGGTCGTTAAGGTGAGAGGTCGTTACGGCGAGGGGTTGCGGCGAGGGGTCGTTGGGGAGGGGGTCGTTACAGCGAGGGGTCGTTAAGGTGAGGGGTCGTTGCGGCGAGGGGTCGTTACGGCGAGGGGTCGTTACAGGCGAGGGGTCGTTAAGGTGAGGGGTCGTTAAGGTGAGGGGTCGTTGCGGCGAGGGGTCGTTACAGCGAGGGGTCGTTAAGGTGAGGGGTCGTTAAGGTGAGGGGTCGTTACCACGAGGGGTCGTTACGGCGAGGGGTCTTTAGGGCGAGGGGACCTTCGTTAGCGTCGGCCTATCGGATGGAGTCAGCAGACTTGCTGCTGGAGGACGACTCGGAGGACTTGGATGAGGACATGGAAGGAGAACCTTCGACAGATTAATGTAGAATGAACTAAGCACGATTTATATTGTCTCCAGACAGTATAAATACTGGCTATATATTATAAGATATATTACATGAATGATATCATATAAATACAGACCATTAGTTCCCTCCATCCCTCATCGCCCCCGTGTTCCTGCGAACGTTGTCCCATCGGAGATATTTATTAAGTCAATATAAACTCAGTATTAATCAATATTATTGATACATCCTCCAAACCACACAGTAAGAAGAATTGCATCACAAACACAAACCAGATTTGAATAGTTTTTAGTTGCCTCTGTAAAATGTGAACTTTGCCCTCAGAATGTTGCCTTGTGGTCATCATGATGTATTTCAGGAAATGTTGAAATGTCTTTTCGGTCTCTCCAGTGCAAACACATCGTCCACCTCAACTACACCACCCTACACCACCACCCTACACCACCCTACACCACCACCCTTCACCACCCTACACCACCCTACACCACACTACTCCCCTCCTCCCTCGCAGCCCCTTGATTACAGTGGTCTCCCGGGGTCAGAGGTCAACTCCTGGGAGATAGCGGGACGGAGGGCGCTACTCCGCCAGTCAGCCCGGATCAAGGCGGGACCAGGAAATGGCGGCGGACGTGAAGCTAAATATATAATTCCTCCCATGCCGGTAATCACGATGTCCAGACGATTCAAGATGACAGTTTAACCGCTTTAGACTGAGGAACGCTTTGTTGGGGATCGAGACGCACGACGTGTGTGTGTGTGCGTGTGTGTGTGTGCGTGTGTGTGCGTGCGTGTGTTGTGTGTGTGAGGGGTGGTCCCGGGGATGTGAGCGAGCGCACGTTCCTGTGATTGACAGGCCGAGGGGTCCGGAAGGAAACACTGCTCTGCTGCACGAGGCGGCCTGATTATTAGGATGTACCACTTCCTCACCGAACCGCCGCCGTAGAGGAGGTGAGGTCAGCGCACCACCTGGACCGGGGCCTGGACCAGGGACCACGACGCAGGCCTGGACCAGGGACCACGACGCAGGCCTGGACCAGGGACCACGACGCAGGCCTGGACCAGGGACCACGCAGGCCTGGACCAGGGACCACGCAGGCCTGGACCAGGGACCACGCAGCCTCCCTGCGTTACGGAACATCAGGATTAGCCACTTAGCCGCCCGTATCCATTTCTCTTCCGTCTATTAGTTTAACCAAACGACTCGGAAAACAATTTCCTGCCACAGGTCGTCTGCGTTAATTTTATGCGCAATTTACATACGCGGCGGCTCGGTAGTTCGGTTGCCGCGGCAGCTGAATAAATCTTGCGGCGCGACGACAAGAAGACAGTATTTGAGTATTTTTGTACATTTACATGCTGATTGGATTCTAGATTCTAGCATCTTCAGCCCTTCGCCACTCAGCCCCTCCAGACGAGCCGAGTGTGGGGGAGGGGCAGGGGGAGAGAGTGTGTGTGTGTGTTGTGTGTGTGTGTGTGTGGTGTGTGTGTGTGTGTGTGTGTGTGTGTGATTGATCCGATTCCATCTCGGCTGAAGTGACCCCCTCCCCGTCCTCCTCTCTACGGGGGGTCACCCGGAGGTAATCACAGCACACGACGCGCTCAAAAATACATATTCTGTACACTCCAGTAAACATGGAGACGCTCACTCAGAAGTACTCTCTCTCTCTCTCTCTCTCTCTCTCTCTCTCTCTCTCTCTCTCTCTCTCTCTCTCTCTCTCTCTCTCTCTCTCTCTCTCTCTCGGGGGGTCTGGCCAGAGCGAGCATATAATGGGGAGCCTTTTGCCACAAGCGTCTCTAAACTCTTGAACATTTATGAATAATGCAGAGAGGAGGAAGCAGCAAGCAGAGCCCACGGAGTCAGAGACCCTCCGTGTTCGGTGGTCCCAGCAGATCAAGTCAGTGGCGTTGACCTCGACATAAAAACACAATTATAATTTCATTATTTCGTTGAACTAGTTTTGTTTGATATAACATCATTTATCGGCGCTCCCTCCACTTAAAGGTGAATTCCTTCTCATTACCGCCCCCCTTTGGCCGGTAAGTGAACTGCAGCCCGCTGACCCACGGTAGTTGTAATCATAATTACGCGTTGAACAAATTAAAAAGCGATGAAAGAACAGACATGTTTGCCATTATCTGCACTTATCCGCACGTCACTTCCGTCCGTTTAACTGGCAAAACCGACCCGATTAAAATAAAATACAAATACAAATCCTTAAGTTCAATCACAACCTGTTCATATCCTGGTCATGTAGTGATTTGATTTGTGCTATAAAGTCCTCCATGATAAAGCTCCATGTTAAGGCAGTAGTTGAGAGTTGTACAGAGAGAGCAAATTAAATAACTGTTCCTACAACATCTTTAAATATCAAATAAAGGTTCTTCAATTATGACAAATCGTTTTCGCCGTCTGAATATCTTCTCTTGCCTATATATTTGTATATTTGTATATTTTGACTGTACATTTGTAAATCTGTTAGTTTATTTGTATTATTCTGTGTATTTCTCTATGGTTTTATTGTATTATTTACTGTATTGCTATGCAACCTGGCACAAGAATTTCCTTTGGGATTAATAAAGTTCTATCTTATCTTATCTTAAATGTTACCTACAGCACTTTAAGTCTAATTCTACGATAGTTTATGAACATAGACTGTAAAAATATAGTTTATGAAACAGTTTTTAAAAAGGACCAACGTAGACGAGAGTGGAACGTGGTTTGAGTGTTTCTGCCGTCCTCGCGGAACAACAGGCAACGCCATGTTAGCCACCAAGTCAACTGTTTGCTGAACTTATTTAGAATTGTATATTTTTGAAAGCAGGAGCCAAAGAACACAACACACAACTCCTCTAATCTACACACTGCCACACACACACACACACACACACACGTATATACACACACACGGTCTCGCTCTGTCGCTCTCTCTCTCTCTCACACACACACACACACACACACACACACACCCATCACAAGGCGGCGCTGCTAGTAGTAAACACTGGAAGCGAACGGTAATTCACTTGATAAATGTCAAGCGAAATGAAGCTATCAGCTGAAAGCAATTTCCTCGGCGCTCGCCTGCGTCCCCGCGCCAGGAGAGCGAGGAGATTTTCACTCCTCCATCGATCATGAAAGCTCTGTTTTAGGCCAAGGTACACAATGCCCCCAAATTGCTGACACATGGACCCAGAATCACCGCAAGAAAACCTGCCATTTGCGCCCCGCCCCTCTCGCGTCCCGACCCAAGCGCTCCTCCGCTAAAACCGTTCTTTTACCCAACGCACTCGAACTTGGAGGCCACGGAACACAGCAGCTCAGGACACTGAGAACTCAGATATAGAAGGTCTCATCTCCGGAGAACTCAGATATAGAAGTCTCATCTCTAGCAGCCCGGAGACACCGAGAACTCAGATACAGAAGTCTCATCTCTAGCAGCCCGGAGACACCGAGAACTCAGATATAGAAGTCTCATCTCTAGCAGCCCGGAGACACCGAGAACTCAGATATAGAAGTCTCATCTCTAGCAGCCCGGAGACACCGAGAACTCAGATATAGAAGTCTCATCTCTAGCAGCTCAGGACACCGAGAACTCAGATATAGAAGTCTCATCTCTAGCAGCCCGGAGACACCGAGAACTCAGATATAGAAGTCTCATCTCTAGCAGCCCGGAGACACGAGAACTCAGAATAGAATAGGTCTCATCTCTAGCACCGGAGACACCGAGAACTCAGATATAGAGTCTCATCTCTAGCACCCGGAGACACGGGAATCAGATATAGAAGTCTCATCTCTAGCAGCCCGGAACACGAGAACTCAGATATAGAAGTCTCATTCTCTAGAGCCGGAGACACCGAATCAAATAGAAGTCTCATCTCTAGCAGCCCGGAGACACCGAGAACTCAGATATAGAAGTCTCATCTCTAGCAGCCCGGAGACACCGAGAACTCAGATATAGAAGTCTCATCTCTAGCAGCCCGGAGACACCGAGAACTCAGATATAGAAGTCTCATCTCTAGCAGCCCGGAGACACCGAGAACTCAGATATAGAAGTCTCATCTCTAGCAGCCCGGAGACCAGTAGACACTATCGATAAGAAGTCTATCCTAGTCAGCACTGAGATCAGATAAGAAGTCTCATCTCTAGCAGCCTCGGGACACTGAGAACTAGATATAGAAGGTCTATCTCTAGCAGCCGAGACACCGAGAACTCAGATATAGAAGTCTCATCCAGCAGTCCTACTGTGTTACAGAAGATCTTAATGTCTCATGTCTTAATAGCTGTAATGTTTTTATTTTTTTATTCTCATGTTGTTGGTACTTTGGAGCAAACCTCTGGCAAAATAATTTCCCTCTGGATGAATAACGTTCTATATTATCTTATGTCATCAGACTGGACAAAGCAGTCTATACAGGAGAGAGAAAGCGAGACAGAAAGAGAGAGCGAGACAGAAAGAGGGAGAGCGAGAGAGACAGATAGAGAGAGACAGATACAGAGAGAGAGAGAGAGACAGATACAGAGAGAGAGAGAGACAGATACAGAGAGAGAGACAGATACAGAGAGCGAGAGAGACAGAGACAGAGACAGAAGGAGAGAGACAGATACAGAGAGAGGAGAGAGGACAGATAAGGAGCAAGAGCAGACAGATACAGAGAGAAGAGACAGATCAAAGAGGAGAGAGAACAGATAGCAGAGCAGATCAGAGTAGAGAGACAGATAGCAGAGAGGGAGGACAGATACAAGAGAGAGAGAGACAGATAAGAGAAAGAGCGACAGAGAGTACGAGAGGAGACATAAGATTACAGAGAGATAGAGAGAGAGAGACAGAGAGAGAGAGAGAAGCCGATACCGAGAGAGATGAGAAGTTAAGAGAGGAAGGTACAGAGAGAGAGAGACAGATACAGAAAGATAGAGAGAGAGAGAGAGAAGATACAGGAAGGATACCAACGGAGAGAGAGAGAGGACAGATACAGAGAGCAGAGAGAGACAGATACAAGAAGAGAGAGAAGAGACAGATACAGAGAGAGAGAGAGACGAAGCAGAGACAGAGAGACAGATAAGAGAGAGACAGATTACAGGGAGGAGCGAGAGAGAGAGAGAGACAGTACGAAGATTGAAACAGACAGAGAGGAAGAGACAGATTACAGAGAAAGAGAGAGAGACAGATACAGTTAGAGAGAGAGACAGATACACGGACAAATCAGAGAAGACGAGAGAGAGAACACGGGTTAAAACAAGAAATTTGAGGCAGAGCAGAAGGCATCCATGTTTTGTCCTTTAATGACGAGCATCATAACTTTGTGTTTCCGTCTCTGCGTGTTCCTGCAGAGCGGCCGCGGCGTCTTATCGACCTCAGGCTCCTCCCCCTCCACAGCGGGAGAGCGGAACGTTCTCCCGCTCGACGTTGCGACCGCGAGGTTTACGTTGGGACGGGCGCGCTTGTTTCGTGTAAACACCGGGCAGCTTGTGGCAGCGTTTGATTAGGAGGAGGAGGAGGAGGAGCGCATCCCATTAAAAGTCCATCCGTCCCCGGCCTGCGTGTTTGTTGAAGACTCGCGAGCAACGAGAGAGGCGTGGGGGGGGGGGGGTGGTCTCTGTCTGTAGTTTCCATGCCGACTTCTGTTTGTGTATCGACAGTTAAACATAGATTTCACCCAGAAGCACTTGTGTCATTACGGAGCAAACCTCCACGGAAACCAGCGGTGAGCGGCCAGAACTCCACGGTGGGTCGGCGGCGGTGTTTCCATCAGCATCCTATTAGGCTGACAGACTTCAATCACCGACAAGTGATCAATATGATCACAAGATCAGCACATCAAACGATCAATACAGCGTACGCGTGGACCGGGGTGACCAGAACATAAGTACAAGAACACCAAATAACAAAGTGATGAGGAGATTTTATTAGCATGCTTAGCCTAACAGCTCCTTGGTCTTGGCCGCTAGCTGCTTGTCTATGTCGGCGGCCATGTTGTCGGCCATTTGTTGGAGCTGTAAGGAAAACACACACAGAGAGAGACAAACGTTCACTCACTCATGTGTTCCTGACCTAACCCCGCGCCTATACCCCCGCCTCTGACCGTGCCTCTAACCCTAACCCCACCTCTAACCTTAACCCACCTCTAACCATAACCCCGCCTCTAACCCTGCCCTTAACCCCGCCTCTAACCCTAACCAAACTCTAACCCCAACTCTAACCCTAACCCACCTCTAACCCCACTCTAAACCTTTAACCCCACCTCTGACCCCGCCCCTACGTGTTTCTCCAGCAGCCAGATGGTGTCCTCCGAGTGCTGCTCCTTGACCTTCTTGACCTGCGCGAGGGCGTTGGTGCGGACCCTGCGCAGGGCCTCCTTGGCCTTGTTGCTCAGCTGCTTGGCCAGCTTGCCCAGGTTCTCCCGGTGCTCCCGGGTCACCCTGGGAGGAGGGGAGCAGGAGGGAGAGGAGGAGGGCGTTGGGGGGGGTGGTGGAGGAAGAGGAGACGGAGGTGTGAGCGTCAGGTGTGGAGTAGAGAAACCTTCCGGACCCCACAGGGGAGTCCAACTAAAGTCGTGTTGTTGCTAGCATCATCCAGTCAGATGCTGGAGATTTATTAAGACACTTAGCATTGTTGTTCGTTCTCAGATGTTTGCTTAGAGTCACACGCCTGCCAGCTACTTATGCAGACAACTTGGCAATTATGAAACTCGTTCTATTCGTCTCGTAAATATGAATGTAAATGTTAGATCTGTTTATCGTGGAGCGATAACTCTCTCCTCCTGACTGTCAGGGCCTCAGAGCGGAGCCGCACCGTCGACCCAACAGCCGGTTCATCTCTCTCTT
>PIJE02001035.1:144803-182282 GCA_002895965.2 Coryphaenoides rupestris | reverse complement strand
CTACCCTATCTCTAAGACTGAGCTCCTCACCCTGTCTCTAAGGCTGAGCTCCTCACCCTATCTCTAAGGCTGAGCCCAGTCACCCTGAGGAGGAAACTCTGGTCGGTCGCTTGGAACGTAGATGGACCTGTAAATCCTCTTCACCAAAACTGACCCGTACAGAGCTCACATTACTGCCCACATCCAGCTGTCTCGACTCCCGTATCTGATTACCCACACAAAGCCCTCAAGCTAAATTCTCACTGAATATTTCTAAGGTACCTTGTGGAGGAAATAAAACGTGTCCAACTCCACATTCCATAACCATTCATCAACTTCTACATTAAACCGGTTTATTCCACATCAACCTGTGTCCTGTGGTTGGAGGATCACAGAAAGCCACTTCAGGGTCATATAGCAGGCTCAACTGCTCCACCCAGACAAGAACTCGGGCCAGGTGCGGCTGCTTGAACCAGCCACCAGCCACACACACTCCACTGCATTCAATTTGGCAGAAAATATAGGCTATGATTGACCTAATATACTATAATATGGGCTCATAAAATATACAGTCATTATTTTAATCTGCCTCCATGAATTAAATCAAACAGTGGCCGGTCTCTGTGGCGATGGAGAGCTGTGTTCTGTCTGATTTATTCTATTTTTATATTGCCTTGTTGTTTATATGCCTACTTGTTTGTATGCCTTGCTGTTGATATGCTTATTTGGTTATATTTATCATTCCTAAAAAAATACATAAATTGCACTTTTTGCTTTAAATACTGTAAATAGTGTGGATACTCTGACTCTGAGCCCTCCAATTAAATGTGTTCTGTTGCTGTTCATTCTGCTGGGCATCGCCACTTTTTCATTTCACTGCACATCCTGAATGTGTATGATGACGAATAAACATCTTGAATGTTGAATATTGAATGTTGAATATTGCACAGTATTTACATCCAATCATGACAACAGAAAGTGAAAAGATAATGACTGATTAGTGCCACTTCCATCACACAAAGGGGTGGTCAAACCCACAAGGACGTTTATTGAAAGCAAAAAATAACACAGCACAAGTCACCGCTACTAAAGATAATATCATTCATATCTAAATATAATAAGTAGCTCCTAATAGCAGCTTGTATAAAAATCATATGCTCAACAACTACTAATGAATAATAATAATAATAATAATAATGATAATAATAATAATAATAATAATAATAATAATAATAATAATAATAATAATAATAATAATAATCCATCCATCCTCCTCCTCTTATCGGGGTCAGGTCGCGGTGTCAGCCGGCTAAGCAGGGCCCCCCAGGCTTCCGTCTCCACAGCCACACTCTCTAGTTCCTCCTGGGGGGTCCCGAGGCGTTCCCAGGCCAGACGAGATATATAATCTCTCCAGCGGGTTCTGGGTCTGCCCCGGGGTCTCCTCCCAGTTGGACGTGCCCGGAACACCTCTAAGTGGAGGCGCCCGGGGGGCATCCTAATCAGATGCCCGAACCACCTCAGCTGACTCCTTTCGACGCGGAGGAGCAGCGGCTCTACTCCGAGCTCCCTCTGGATGTCTGAGCTCCTCACCCTATCTCTAAGACTGAGCTCCTTACCCTGTCTCTAAGGCTGAGCTCCTCACAATGTCTCTAAGACTGAGCTCCTCACCCTATCTCTAAGACTGAGCTCCTCACCCTGTCTCTAAGACTGAGCTCCTCACCCTATCTCTAAGACTGAGCTCCTCACCCTATCTCTAAGACTGAGCTCCTCACCCTATCTCTAAGGCTGAGCTCCTCACCCTATCTCTAAGACTGAGCTCCTCACCCTATCTCTAAGGCTGAGCTCCTCACCCTGTCTCTAAGACTGAGCTCCTCACCCTGTCTCTAAGACTGAGCTCCTCACCCTATCTCTAAGACTGAGCTCCTCACCCTATCTCTAAGACTGAGCTCCTCACCCTATCTCTAAGGCTGAGCTCCTCACCCTATCTCTAAGGCTGAGCTCCTCACCCTATCTCTAAGACTGAGCTCCTCACCCTATCTCTAAGACTGAGCTCTTCACCCTATCTCTAAGACTGAGCTCCTCACCCTATCTCTAAGGCTGAGCTCCTTCACCCTATCTCTAAGGCTGAGCCCAGTCACCCTGAGGAGGAAACTCATGTCGGTCGCTTGGAACGTAGATGGACCTGTAAATCCTCTTCACCACAACGGACCCGTACAGAGCCCACATTACTGCCCACATCCAGCTGTCTCGACTCCCGTATCTCATTACCCACACAAAGCCCTCAAACAAAATTCTCACTGAATATTTGTAAGGTACCTTGTGGAGGAAATAAAACGTGTCCAACTCCACATTCCATAACCATTCATCAACTTCTACATTAAACCGGTTTATTCCACATCAACCTGTGTCCTGTGGTTGGAGGATCACAGAAAGCCACTTCAGGGTCATATAGCAGGCTCAACTGCTCCACCCAGACAAGAACTCGGGCCAGGTGCGGCTGCTTGAACCAGCCACCAACCACACACACTCCACTGCATTCAATTTGGCAGAAAATATAGGCTATGATTGGCCTAATATACTATAATATGGGCTCATAAAATATACAGTCATTATTTTAATCTGCCTCCATGAATTAAATCAAACAGTGGCCGGTCTCTGTGGCGATGGAGAGCTGTGTTCTGTCTGATTTATTCTATTTTTATATTGCCTTGTTGTTTATATGCCTACTTGTTTATATGCCTTGCTGTTGATATGCTTATTTGGTTATATTTATCATTCCTAAAAAAATACATAAATTGCACTTTTTGCTTTAAATACTGTAAATAGTGTGGATACTCTGACTCTGAGCCCTCCAATTAAATGTGTTCTGTTGCTGTTCATTCCGCTGGGCATCGCCACTTTTTCATTTCACTGCACATCCTGAATGTGTATGATGACGAATAAACTTCTTGAATGTTGAATATTGAATGTTGAATATTGCACAGTATTTACATCCAATCATGACAACAGAAAGTGAAAAGATAATGACTGATTAGTGCCACTTCCATTACACAAAGGGGTGGTCAAACCCACAAGGACGTTTATTGAAAGCAAGAAATAACACAGCACAAGTCACCGCTACTAAAGATAATATCATTCATATCTAAATAGTAAGTAGCTCCTAGCAGCTTGGATAAAAATCATATGCTCAACAACTACTAATGAATAATAATAATAATAATAATAATAATAATAATAATAATAATAATAATAATCCATCCATCCTCCTCCTCTTATCGGGGTCGGGTCGCGGTGTCAGCCGGCTAAGCAGTGCCCCCCAGGCTTCCGTCTCCCCAGCCACACTCTCTAGTTCCTCCTGGGGGATCCCGAGGCGTTCCCAGGCCAGACGAGATATATAATCTCTCCAGCGAGTTCTGGGTCTGCCCCGGGGTCTCCTCCCAGGTGGACGTGCCCGAAACACCTCTAAGTGGAGGCACCCGGGGGGCATCCTAATCAGATGCCCGAAGCACCTCAGCTGACTCCTTTCGACGCGGAGGAGCAGCGGCTCTACTCCGAGCTCCCTCCGGATGTCTGAGCTCTTCACCCTATCTCTAAGACTGAGCTCCTCACCCTATCTCTAAGACTGAGCTCCTCACCCTGTCTCTAAGACTGAGCTCCTCACCCTATCTCTAAGACTGAGCTCCTCAGCCTATCTCTAAGACTGAGCTCCTCACCCTATCTCTAAGACTGAGCTCCTCACCCTATCTCTAAGACTGAGCTCCTCACCCTATCTCTAAGACTGAGCTCCTCACCCTATCTCTAAGACTGAGCTCCTCACCCTAATCCTAAGACTGAGGCTTCCTCCACCCTATCTCTAGACTGAAGCTCCTCACTCCTGTCTCTAAAGACTGAGCCCTCACCCTGTCTCTAAGACTGAGGCTCCTCACCCTTCTCTAAGACTGAACCTCCTCATCCTATCTTAAGACCTTGAGCTCTTCACCCTATCTCTAAGGCTGAGCTCCTCCCCTGTCTCTAAGGCTGAGCTCCCTCAGCCCTATCTCTAAGACTGAGCTCCTCACCCTATCTCTAAGACTGAGCTCCTCACCCCTATCTCTAAGGCTGAGCCTCCTCACCCCTAACTGGCTCCCCCTCTAAGACTGAGCTCCTCACCCTATTCTAAAGACTGAGGTCCTCACCCCTGTTCTCTAAGACGTGAGCTCCTCACCCTATCTCTAAGACTGACTATCCTCACCCTATCTCTAAGACTGAGCTCTTCACCCTATCTCTAAGGCCTGAGCTCCTCACCCCTGTCTCTAAGCTGAGCTCCTCACCCTATCTCTAAGACTGAGCTCCTCACCCATCTCTAAGGACTGAGCTCTTCACCCTATCTCTAAGGCTGAGCTCCTCACCCTGTCTCTAAGACTGAGCTCCTCACCCTATCTCTAAGACTGAGCTCCTCACCCTGTCTCTAAGGCTGAGCTCCTCACTCTATCTCTAAGACTGAGCTTCCTCACCCTATCTCTAAGACTGAGCTCCTCACCCCTGTCTCCAAGAACTGAAGCTCCTCACCCTGTCTCTAAGGACTGAGCTCTTCACACCTGTCTCTAAGACTGAGCTCCTCACCCTGTCTCTAAGACTGAGCTCTCTCACCCTATCTCTAAGACTGAGCTCCTCACCCTATCTCTAGACTGAGCTCCTCACCCTGTCTCTAAGACTGAGCTCCTCACCCTATCTCTAAGACTGAGCTCCTCACCCTATCTCTAAGACTGAGCTCCTCACCCTGTCTCTAAGACTGAGCTCTCACCCTTATCTCTAAGACTGAGCTCCTCACCCTGTCTCTAAGACTGAGCTCTCACCCTATCTCTAAGACTGAGCTCCTCACCCTATCTCTAAGACTGAGCTCCTCACCCTGTCTCTAAGACTGAGCTCTTCACCCTATCTCTAAGACTGAGCTCCTCACCCTGTCTCTATAGACTGAGCCTCTCACCCTATCTCTAAGGACTGAGCTCCTCACCCTGTCTCTCAAGACTGAGCTCCTCACCCTATCTCTAAGACTGACCTCCTCACCCTATCTCTTAAACTGAGCTCACTCACCCTGGTCTCTAAGGCTGAGCTCCTCACCCCTATCTCTAAGACTGAGCTCCTCACCCTATCTCTAAGACTGAGCCTCTCACCCTATCTCTTAAGGCTGAGCTCCTCACCCTGTCTCTAAGACTGAGCTCCTCACCCTATCTCTTAAGGACTGAGCTCCTCACCCTGTCTCTAAGGCTGAGCTCCTCACTCTATCTCTAAGACTGAGCTCCTCACTCTATCTCTAAGACTGAGCTCCTCACCCTATCTCTAAGACTGAGCTCCTCACCCTATCTCTAAAGACTGAGCTCCTCACCCTGTCTCTAAGACTGAGCTCCTCACCCTGTCTCTAAGACTGAGCTCCTCACCCTGTCTCTAAGGACTGAGCTCCTCACCCTATCTCTAAGACTGAGCTCCTCACCCTATCTCTAAGGACTGAGCTCCTCACCCTGTCTCTAAGGACTGAGCTCCTCACCCTGTCTCTAAAGGACTGAGCTCCTCACCCTGTCTCTAAGACTGAGCTCCTCACCCTAATCTCTAAGACTGAGCTCCTCACCCTATCTCTAAGACTGAGCTCCTCACCCTGTCTCCAAGACTGAGCTCCTCACCCTGTCTCTAAGACTGAGCTCTTCACCCTGTCTCTAAGACTGAGCTCCTCACCCTATCTCTAAGACTGAGCTCCTCACCCTATCTCTAAGACTGAGCTCCTCACCCTATCTCTAAGACTGAGCTCCTCACCCTATCTCTAAGACTGAGCTCCTCACCCTATCTCTAAGACTGAGCTCCTCACCCTATCTCTAAGACTGAGCTCCTCACCCTATCTCTAAGACTGAGCTCCTCACCCTATCTCTAAGGCTGAGCTCCTCACCCTGTCTCTAAGACTGAGCTCCTCACCCTATCTCTAAGGCTGAGCTCTTCACCCTATCTCTAAGGCTGAGCCCAGTCACCCTGAGGAGGAAACTCATGTCGGTCGCTTGGAACGTAGATGGACCTGTAAATCCTCTTCACCAAAACTGACCCGTACAGAGCCCACATTACTGCCCACATCCAGCTGTCTCGACTCCCGTATCTCATTACCCACACAAAGCCCTCAAGCTAAATTCTCACTGAATATTTCTAAGGTACCTTTGGAAGGAAATAAAAACGTGTCCAACTCCACATTCCATAACCATTCAATCAACTTCTACATTAAACTGGTTTTATTCCACGTCCACCTGTGTCCTGTGGTTGGGAGGATCACAGAAAGCCACTTCAGGGTAATATAGCAGGCTCAAACTGCTCCACCCAGACAAGAACTCGGGGCCAGGTGCGGCTGCTTGAACCAGCCACCAACCACACACACTCCACTGCATATCAATTTGGCAGAAAAATATAGGCTATGATGACCTAATATACTATAATATGGGCTTCATAAAATATACAGTCATTATTTAATCTGCCTCCATGAATTAAATCAAACAGTGGCCGGTCTCTGTGGCGATGGAGAGCTGTGTTTCTGTCTGATTTATTCTATTTTTATATTGCCTTGTTGTTTATATGCCTACTTGTTTATATGCCTTGCTGTAAATATACTTATTTGGTTATATTTATCATTCCTAAAAAAATACATAAATTGCACTTTTTGCTTTAAATACTGTAAATAGTGTGGATACTCAGACTCTGAGCCCTCTAATTAAATGTGCTCTGTTGCTGTTCATTCCGCTGGGCATCACCACTTTTTCATTTCACTGCAACATGGCCCACTCAGGTTCTATGTCCCCAACCTCCCCCGGGATGCACGAGAACTTCTTCCGGAGGTGGGAGTTAAAGACCTTACGGTCAGGGGCTTCCACCAGACGTTCCCAGTTCACCCTCACTACACGTTTGGGTTGCCAGGTCTCTCTGGCAGCCTCCCGCTCCATCTGATCCAACTCACCACCAGGTGGTGATCAGTTGACAGCTCTGCTCCCTCTCTTCACCCGAGTGTCCAAAACATGCGGCCGCAGATCTGCTGATACGATTACAAGTCGATCAGCGACCTTTGGCCTAAGGTGGTCCGGTACCAGGTACACTTGTGGACCACCCTATGTTCGAACATGGTGTTTGTCAGTCCATGACTAGCACAGAAGTCCAATAACAAAAACAACACTCTGGTTCAGATCGGGCCGTTCATCCCAATCACTCCCCTCCAGGTTTCTCCATCATTGAAGTCCCCCAGTAGAACTATGGAGTCCCCGGATGGACTCCAAGAAGGCCGGATACTCTGAACTGCTGTTTGGTGCGTAGGCACACACAACAGTCAGAGCCTTCCACCCAGCGACTTGCAGTCGCATGGAGGCGACCCTCTCGTTCACCGGAAAGAACTCCAACACAGCGGCACTCAGCCGGGGAGTCGGAAAGGGAGAGGGTCCAGGGGGTCCAGCCCCTCTCCACGAGTTTGGTTCCAGACCCGGTGCTGTGCGTGGAGGTGAGCCCAACCATATCTAGTTGGTACCACTCCACCTCCCGCACCAGCTCAGGCTCCTTCCCCACCAGTGAGGGACGTTCCACGTCCCTAGAAACCAGTCGGCGATGTCGGGGATCCGCACGCCCAGGACCCCGCTTTTGCCTACCGCCCGGTATACAACGCACCCGACCCCAATGACTCTCCCTGCAGGTGGTGAGTGGAAGACCACATGTGACTGAAATAAATACAGTAGAGGTCCCCATCACCCACACAGTGAAGGTTATCATTTTCATATTTCATATTTATATATTTTCATGTGCAATAATACTTCTCACTACTATCTATGTGCAATAATACTTCTCACGACTACTTCCCAATACCATTGCCAACTTGTTTTGCTGACTGAATATCTTACCTATATTTTTACATTTATACTCACTGTTAATTTGTACATTTGTTATTTTATTGTATTCTATTGTTTATTTCTCTACTGCTTATTCTATTGCGATGCAACCTCTGGCACAAGAATTTCCTTCGGGATCAATAAAGTTGTATCATATCTTATCATATAACATCGACATGGTTTTAAATAATATGAATAATTATTTAAGAATTGCATTTTAAATTAAATCTCCATCCCTGTATCATGTTTTCAATCATGTTGTCAACTTGTGCCTCACAGTTCAGGGTGGGCAGTCTGTATATTCTAGATATATTATAAAAATACAAATAAAAATAAAAAACCCATGACTAAGACAATTCTTAACATTTCCCAATATTGGCATTTCGCTGTTGTGCACCCCAGGCGGTTGCCTCTGTCGTCTATGGCAGAAACATCACATAATCACCACTAGAGGGGAACATAACACAAGGAGAATAACCCACAGACCCACAGACTGCTGGATCAGAGGTTCTGCTGTAACACAGTAGGACTGATCAGAGGTTCTGCTGTAACACAGTAGGACTGATCAGAGGTTCTGCTGTAACACAGTAGGACTGTGGATCAGAGGTTCTGCTGTAACACAGTAGGACTGATCAGAGGTTCTGCTGTAACACAGTAGGACTGATCAGAGGTTCTGCTGTAACACAGTAGGACTGATCAGAGGTTCTGCTGTAACACAGTAGGACTGATCAGAGGTTCTGCTGTAACACAGTAGGACTGATCAGAGGTTCTGTTGTAACACAGTAGGACTGATCAGAGGTTCTGCTGTAACACAGTAGGACTGATCAGAGGTTCTGCTGTAACACAGTAGGACTGATCAGAGGTTTCTGCTGTAACACAGTAGGACTGATCAGAGGTTCTGCTGTAACACAGTAGGGACTGATCAGAGGTTCTGCTGTAACACAGTAGGACTGCTGGATCAGAGGTTCTGCTTGTAAACACAGTAGGACTGATCAGAGGTTCTGCTGTAACACAGTAGGACTGATCAGAGGTTCTGTTGTAACACAGTAGGACTGGATCAGAGGTTTCTGCTGTAACACAGTAGGACTGATCAGAGGTTTCTGCTGTAACACAGTAGACTGCTGATCAGAGGTTCTGCTGTAACACAGTAGGACCTGGATCAGAGGTTCTGGCTGTAAAACACAGTAGGGACTGATCAGAGGTTCTGTTAGTAACACAGTAAGGACTGGATCAGAGGTTCTGCTGTAACACACGTAGGACTGATCCAGAAGGTTCTGCTGTGACACAGTAGGACTGCTCAGAGGTTCTGCTGTGACACAGTAGGACTGATCAGAGGTTCTGTTGTAACACAGTAGACTGATCCAGAGGTTCTGCTGTAACACAGTAGGACTGACCAGAGGTTCTGGTGTTACACAGTAGGACTGGATTCAGAGGGTTCTGCATGTAACACAGTAGGACTGATCCAGAGGTTCTGCTGTACACAGTAGGACTGGATCAGAAGGTTCTGCCTTGTAAACACAGTAGGACTGCGATCAGAGGTCTGCTGTAACACATTAGGACTGATCAGAGGTCTGCTGTAACACAGTAGGACTTGATCAGAGGTTCTGCTGTAACACAGTAGGACTGATCAGAGGTTCTGCTGTAACACAGTAGGACTGATCAGAGGTTCTGCTTTAAACACAGTTAGGACTGCTGATCAGAAGTTCTGCTGTAACACAGTAGGACTTGATCAGAGGTTCTGTTGTAACACAGTAGGACTGATCAGAGGTTCTGCTGTAACACAGTAGGACTGATCAGAGGTTCTGCTGTAACACAGTAGGACTGATCAGAGGTTCTGTCTGTAAACACAGTAGGACTGATCAGAGGTTCTGCTGTAACACAGTAGGACTGATCAGAGGTTCTGCTGTAACACAGTAGGACTGATCAGAGGTTCTGCTGTAACACAGTAGGACTGATCAGAGGTTCTGTTGTAACACAGTAGGACTGCTGGATCCCAGATTAGATGTCAGGTAGATTTTGTGATATCAGATATTTCATTCCGCCAATGTTTGTTCACTAAATAATATATATATATATATATATAACATCAAAATTAATTAACATTCATCAACTTTATTTGGTTAACAAATGGTTTTAATTGTCACATATCTGGGTACACTGTTCTGGAGAGAGTCAGGTATCCGGGTGGTGTGGTGAAGGAGGGAAAGGACCCGAACGCAGGCAGCAAAGTTAACTGAAATGATTTCTTTAATAACAAAAAAATATCTAAGAAAACCGCCATGCAAAATGGGCCGGGAAAAAAAAGCCAAAAACACAAGAGTTGAAACCTACCAATACAGGACAAGAGTACAACACATGTGAACACCACGGCTAACGACAACACAACACAGGAATACGCAAAGGACCAAAAAATACATGAGACAATGAATGCGGATACACACATGGGGGATACACACAAAGGCAGACCAAGATAAAACATGAACCCAAAAACATAAATCACCCTTGAGGGGGACAAGGCAGACTGTAACATTAATTAGGATTCTAACAAAAATATAAAAAAACCACAAAAAATATGCTTGATGACATACATGTCTGCATTACCTGCCAAAGAGTCTAATTTTAAATCAATTTCACAAATGCATATGTTTCAACTGTCCCAGACAGAAGACATCTTCTGACCTAAACCGTAACATTTGGACTATACCACCTGGTAAGATTTGTCCAGTATATAAAAGATATGACACCAGGCAAGTTCGAAGTTTACTTGAGTCTTTGTATCTGAAAGAGAAATTGAAGAAGAAATTGCAGCTTTCTGGAAAAGGATTTTGGGTATGTTGGGAGTTTGCAAAGAACATTCGACACAAACACTTCTACTACCACAGACAGAACATATTTTGCTTGGGTTTTCATTATCTTGCAATACACTTAGAATTGATTTTACAAACCCACATTTTAGAGATTCGTATTATGTTGAAGTTGGGTTCTTTTTTAAATGTACTGTGCTTGAAGCTTGCCCAAAATTTGGGGTGTCATGTCGAGGACAATGTGACCTCTGGTAACTCACGTTGATGGATAGTTAATTATAGACAATGTAGTACAATAAAAAACGAAAACACACACACTCATTAATCATTCAGCCCAAATTGAAACGATAACGCAAGCAAACTCCCCAAAAAACACATCTCTCATGTGAGTGTGTCTGTGAACACCGAGGCACAGAGGCAGCCGTCAAACTCTCACTGGGCTGCTGGAGGTCCATGCCGTTCTTCCCCTCCCTGGAGAAGTGTGTCTGAGGTCTAGTTCAAGAGGCCCAAGACAGCCACCGTCAGGTACACCCCCCACATGCAGCCCAGGACTGTGCTGGAGGAACCTTCCTGTGCCCTACGAGAAAAAAAGGGGGAGAAATAACATGGTTCCAAAATATAAATGGCATTATTTAGGCACTAAATCGATCATACTATTGATTTAAACTCTTGCGAAATAAAACGTAGTATTAAACTCTGGGGAAATAAGAAATTGGCATCAAGTGTAGTAGTTTTATTTAAACTCTAGAGGAATTAAAGATGCTGTAGGTAAGATTTGAGAGCTATAACTTGTCAGAAAAGACAGTCACTTGACCGCTCTAAGTGAGTGAAATTTGTTCTGGTTGACTGCGCCGGCCTCTATAACTACTAAGGTTGTAGATGGCTCCCGGCGCATTTCTGACCAATCAGACCGTCTCTTGGTTGTTTTCTGGGAACCCATCTTGCCTGTCAATCACAAGTGAGCCATCATCTCCCATGCCATGGGATACAGCAGAGAGGGAGGATTGTATTTTTAGGTTACTTTCAGACTCTTGCTCTCTTCTTGCTACCTGTTTGCGTCTCTCATATCTTGCCTACAGCAGCTACATAGTAAAAGTCCCAAGCCTCACCGAGGATTTAAGTAACAGTTGTGTTCACTGCGAAACGTGGCATGCTTCAGAGAGATGCGGGTGTGGCTGAAGGTATCGAGGTCGTCCATCGAGACTACGTCCTCCACGGTGTATGCCTCGGTGGGCAACAGGAGGAAATCCATGTCCGTGCACGTGTTCTTCGTCAGGTCAAGCGCGAAGCAGGACGTGATGTTGAACAGGACCCCATTCTCCACGGCCGGGTCCTCCATAAGAAACGACTCATCCAAGAAGGCCATCGTGAACTTGCCGAGTCTCACGGTGGCGCCGCGCTGCGCCGAGTACTTCTGCGAAGATATGCTGTACATGGTCCTGCAGACCTTCCGCTCATTCTGCAGCAACGCCATCGAGTCCATAAGCAGGAAGTGCAGCGACTGGAAGGGGAAGCTGTGATTGCCGCCCATAGTTCTCACCGCGTGGTTGAATGTGTTCCTGAAGGCCTTCCCACCTTGCGCAAAGGCCAGCAGGGCCTGGCTGTGCTCCCTCACGCCTCCAGGGTGCACCACCGGGATGCATTTCTTTTCGGCCTGGTCTTTTGTCCAGGCCGCCTTGAATTCGGGGCTAGCGTCCAGCTCTTCCCTCAGGCCCGACTCGAGCACCTTCTTCAGGACGGCGTCGCGACATCCCTTATATATGTCGTCCACTGCGTCCAGGGCCATGTTCAGTTCTATGACGCAGTTCACCTGCGATAAATTAATAAGCGTGCTTTCGCTTTTATTACATTATTACAACCAGGGAAGACAATAGCTATGATCAGATATCAGATAACAGTGTTTTTTATTGCCACGGTGCACATTCAACATACATGAAATGTCTCAAGTCAAAAATCTATGCTTTCAAGAAATATAAAAGATACAAGATACCAAAGTACTATATGTACTGTATGTACAGATAACTGAATATACATGTATATGTATATATATATTTATAATTATATATATATATCATTTATTAAACTATAGGTGGTTTTATAGATGAATTCATGTGTTATTATATGTAATTATCGACAGGAGAGGAGAAAATACTTACTGTGCCATGAAGCGTTGCGACTACAAGAAGGGGTAGGAGGACTAAGTCTCCGTTCCACCACATCGTCCCAGAGGTTCTGCTGTCCCGTTCAGCTGGTTCTGTTGTCCCGTTCAGCAGGTTCTGTTGTCCTGTTCCACAACATACAGGAGAGAAGAATATATGAACCATGCCTTTTGAGGAGAAACAGGGTAGCTACCCCAACACGGCGCGCCTACCCATACAATCTTGCGTCTGCCATCCAGGATAAGCTACACCTCTAGTTCCCTTCCTACACGACAACAAAAACATGATATCATAGACATTATGAAAGAAAACGCAGACAAACTCGGATGCATACCCTTTCAGCGAAAGCCTGTTTCACGTAGATCAGGAGGAAAGGCAGGCAACCGGACTCCAGCACAGGATACTGGCGAGGCGTTCCCACTAGAGCTTCCCTGTGGGCCAGCGCCTGTAAGAATGTTGGCTGGAGAGCTGGAATTAGCAACTCTCTTTTCCTTCCTGGTAAACACTGGAGCTGTCAGTGTCTGTTTTATTGGCCTAGCTTAGGGAGGGTTTCTGGCATCACGTTGAATAGACATTCTTGGATGTGTTCATTCTTGTAATGTTGATATAACACTAATATTCAAAACAACAGTTAATGTTAATAAGCCTTCGAAACACTATCTATCTAAACACATGCTTTGAAGTAAAAGTATATCACAAAATAGAGCACCTCTCAATTCTGATTTCTAACATGTTTACCATAACCTTCATTTACAACATTATAATAATAGCATCAGAATCAGAATAAGAAATAGCTTTATTGCCTTAGTTTTTGCAAACAAGGAATGAGGATGTGTGCTTCATGTGTTTCAGTGCAGTAGAACCTGAGGAAAGGGAAGCTTCCCAATCTCTCCGCTGTATTTTCCTGTTCAGCTGCCCCCGTCATTCTGCACCTCGTGATTGACGACTGTGTCCGTCCTTCCAACTCTGTTGCACGGCTCGTCTCTGACCTCACATCCCAAGTATTCACTGGGAGCTGATCAACACAGGGGCTCATAATGAGTACGCTTTCTACCAGTGTTACATAACTTTGAAATAACTCATATCTGATTTGTTAAGGACACAATACATGTTGGAATCACAAAAAATAGCTCTGCCCTACATGTTATGTGTGCATAAGTAATTGACAAATAGGCCGATCATGCAAAGCAAAGATTTAATACATTGTTTTATTTCTAATAATTTGTGTATAATATGGACTTGAAAGCATTGACTAAATAACAAATCAATGAACTCTCTACCTTCTTGTGTTACAAGTGTGTGCTTTGTATTTGAGCATTAGAGTAATGCAGGTGAATTTAGTTCAGAAATCTGTTGTAGAAGAAGGCTGCATGTATTCTGCTGTTGGTAAGTGGAGAAACAGAATCAGTGTTGTATTTCTGAGCTATTCTTGTAGATGAACTGGTAGAGCCATTTTCTTAAAAGCTAATCCTGTAGCAGGACTGGTAGAGGTATTGATGTTAAACTACCTGTAGCCGTGTTGGTATTTTACTTAAACTAACATTGTAAACTAACCTATTGCAGTGTTGGTTTTACTTGAAACTAATCTTGTAGCAGTGTTGGTAGAGGTATCTATCGTAAAGTAACTTGGATAACAGTGTTGGTTTGTTGGGGTAGTGTTGGTACTTTCTAAAAAGGAATCTTGTTGTAGTATTGTTGGCAGAGATATTGGTCAAACTCACTTATTGCACAGCTGTTGTTGCAAAGTTGACAGGGACCATTAGCATATTAAGAGGTGGACACGCCCAGGGATAATCACCCAGTTTCGGGCATTCAGCTGTAGGCAATTGTGTCACGACTCAGGACGGGAATCATGCGCAGATCCGAATAACTTTGAAGTGATGGAAATGTATTCACCAAACAGTCAGGCAGGCAAAACAGAGTCCAGGTACAGGCAGGGTTCGTAGACAGGCAGACAGGTACGGGCAGATAATCCAGAACCGACAGGCAAAAGACTTCGTGAGCAACAGGCAAGGTCCAGAACCAGGGAAAAAATTAACTTTTAAATCTCTCAATAAAGAGCTTCACGCTCGTCTCACTCACGTGGCAGTCAGGTAACATATAGTACACGCTGGGACGATCTGACAAAGAGAACTGAAAAAGCAGGGTCTAAATACTCAAACTAATCAACACAAAATGAGAGAACTGTCAAATTCGAACAGGTAGGGGGAGACAAAAACAACAGTCAAAGCAGGAATCCTGACAAATTGAGGTAACGACAAGGAGGTAGTATTTTCTCTACCCTACGATCTCAACCTACACAGCCCTTGATGTGAGAGGGGGACTCTGGAATTGCCAATCGTCGGTCAAGAAAACTGAGACCATTCTGGCCTACACCGCCCTCCAGTCTCTCCACTTCCTGGCTCTCACAGAGACCTGGATCACCCCGGAAAATACCCACCCCTGCCGCCCTTTCCACGACCTACTCTTTCACACACACTCCCCGACCCTCTGGGCAAGGTGGGGGAACAGGACTCCTCATCTCTCCAAAGTGGTCATTCCAGGTCCTTCCCCTGGAACACCTGACCAGATCTGCACTTGAACTCCATGCTGTATCTGTTACCCTTCCGATCAAGCTCAACATTGCCGTGATCTACCGACCGCCGGGTCCTCTTGGCGACTTCTTCGATGAGATGGATGCCCTCCTCAGCTGTTTTCCCGAAGATGGCATCCCACTTGTCGTTCTGGGTGACTTCAACATCTAGCCAGAGAAGTTACAATCACCTGAATTCATCAACTTCTTTGCCACATTCGGTTTGGCGCTCACTCCTTCTCCTTCCACCCACAGAGCCGGGAACCAACTTGACCTTGTCTTCACAAGGTCCTGCGCCACTTCAGCACTCTCTGTTACCCCCCTCCCTGTGTCTGATCACCATTTTGTTGCTTTCTCCCTCCCCCTAAAATCTCCCACCTCACTACCTGCTACGCCTCACATCGTCACCTCCCGTAGGAACATGAGAACTCTCTCTCCCTCTACTCTCTCTGCAACTGTCCTAAAAAATTGTAAGTAAAATTGTAAGTTTTGATCCTGAACTTACATGAAAGGTTTTTTCAATTGAAATACAATTTAGATTAAATTCTGGAATTCTTCAGAATACATTATTTCTTTTCATTTTTCACTTTCATATGTCTTTAGATATTGTAGGTTTTTTGGTTTTTCAGTTGCACTGATTTTATGGGTTTTTTTCAGATTTTTTTTGTTCACTTCCAGACTTGTGGCCTTGATCTGGCGTGGGGGGGCATCGAACAAAAGGGGCGTGGAATCATGAGTGACAGCGTAACAAAGAAGGCTGAGGACCGCCCTCCCCCAATCACGTGTTATACCAATATGTAAATATACATATATTATCTCATATATATATATAATACATGTGGCTTGTATATTTTTATACGTGTGTATAAATCTACGAGTATATACGAGTGTATATACTAATGAGAACAATCGCATTTTATAAGGCTGCTGTACATTTCTTTCTTTATGTATTTGATTTGATTTGATTTGATTTTAGCCTCTTAAAATAACTTTTTTCGGCCAAAGAACGTTAGAATAAAACATGAAGTTAAATACAAGTTTAAACACATAAAGACATTTCTTTCTTTATGTATTTTATTTTATTAAATGTTATTTAATTGTATTTAGGGACATCATCCTGCGCATCTTGTGGAAACAAAATAAGACTCCGTCAGACTTTTACACTGAAAAGACGAAACACGACAGCGGCACCGGAAGTGACGTCTGAATCTTTCCCGCCAAACAACGTTAGAACGCGAAGAGCCGAAGAGCCGACCTGCGCTCAGCTCCGCGCATTGAAGCGTAAGACAGTTATTATTGGTATTATTAGTAGTATTATTATTACGATTATTACGAATGTACTTTTTAAATAAGTCAGCAGTATTCCCTCGCCTTTATGATTTAAGTGTCGGATTGACTTTCGTACATGGAGGGTTTGGCCTAAAAAGTCTCCACAAACTTGACTTAAGTCAGGGGTGTCCAACATGCGGCCCGGGGGCCAGAAGCGGCCCGTCAATCCGGTCCGGCCCACACAACACAACACAACACATCCTCGTGAACATCGGGGGCCCAACTCAGCCTGGACCTCGCTGGGGCCCCCGAATGAAGAGTCGACAATAATTACACAATTATTGATTTCTCGCAAAGCTAACTGTTTTCATTATTGTAATTTAATTAAAATTGTAACTAAAATAAGATAAGATAGAACTGTATTAATCCCAGGTTGTGCCAGGTTGCATAGCAATACAGTACAATACAACAATCGAGAAATAAACAGAATAATAAAAATAAACTAACAGATTTACAAATGTACAGTCAAAATATTAAAATATATAGGCAAGATAAGATATTCAGATGGTGAAAAAAATGTGTCATAATTGAAGTGTAATACTGTGATAATAATAATAATGGTTAGGGGGCGTATTGCACCTGATAGAAAGAATATTAAGAATATTGCACATAATGTTGAAAGGTAATGTAGGAGAGGTATTGCACATGACATTAAGAATATTACACATGATGATGAGAGGAGATGATAGGTAGTATTACAGGTAATATTTATAGATAACATGATATTAATAATAATAATATAGCACATGATAGAGAGTATTGCACATGATGTTGGGCAGTAATATTAGTATTGCACGTAACACTGAGGAAAATGCACATGATGTTGACTGCACTAACTAAGTTACCGAAACAAATACCCATCGTGGTATGTTATGTTGTTTATATTCATAACAGGGATGCTAAACATGTTGAGAGCTTGAAAACTGTGCACCACACAGTGAGGGTTAAAGGTGTTCTTCAGGGACTACATCGTGCAGATTTACATGCACAAATAGCTTTAGATTGCCAGCTCTCTGTTGAGTAGAACTGATTTCTATTTTATTTGAACCGGGTCGGATTTGATTTGTAAGTGCGGATAATGGCAAAAATGTCTGTTCTTCCATAGACGTTTAATGAGTACATGGTTTATTTATCGTCTCAACCCACAGAGCTCCAGCAGGCTGCAGTTCCCTTCCAGGCCAAGCAGGGGTGTAATGAGGAGGAATTCATGCTTCTTACATAATAGCACCTTTAATCGAGTAGCATCGCGGAAGCCAATCAGGGAGGAGGATGAAGAGGAGGTGGGAAGAGAGAGTGAGGGAGGTGGAGGGGCTCGCCCAGGCCTTCCAGAAGACCCCCCTGAGTGCACCGTACCGACCGCGGCTATCATCCTGGCCGTGCCAGCCCTCGTCTGTCTGGAGGCTGTTCCCACGGCAACACCTGGCCATGGGCTTCATGCAAACCTGCAGAGAGGTAGAGATAAGACAGAGCTTGGTACTTTACTTGTGTGCCGTTCAAGAGGCGCTCTGGTCCTTAAAAGTGGTCATGCCACAACCACACTGCAGAAATAGCCGACACTGGAACAAGTAAATGTCCTGCATTGAAAAAATGTTCACACAGAGTACAAATACAAAATAATTGGTGTCAAAACATCAAAATATACTTAAAGGAGGCCTCCTCATTGTGCAGACGGACCCATTTCAGAATAGTAGGCTATTTATATTATATTATTGCATATAAGTGTTGATGCATTCATGTGTTCATCGCTTTAATGTTGCAGCTGGTAAATGTGAAGCTAATTTTAAGTAATTTATGTTTCATATATTACTTTACATTTTCCTCGGTAGCTTGTGAATTTCCCCCCAGGGTCCAATGAAGCCGTATTGATGTAATAATGTCACTTATTTATAAATTATATTTTGTATTGTTCGTTTTAGTGACTGCTTTAGTGAAGCTGTCAGGTAAGTGGAGTGGAGTAAAAAGTACAACATTTGCCTCTGAGATCTAGTGGAGTCAAAGTACAAAGTAACAGAACGTGGGAATACGTAGTCCTTAAGTACAGTAATGTTCCACCACAGCGATATACCTTTTGATCCAAGTGTTCACGTTGTTTTTGTCCAGCGTGGCGGTAGTACATGTTGACGGATGTCTCTCTCCGTCTCTCTTGCAGGATGTGCATGTGTTTGCTCTGGAGAAAGATAAGGGGGGGCAGCGGATCTACCTCGTGACCAGTTACACCGAGCTGTGGCACTACTACAGGTGTGTGTGTGTGTGTGTGTGTGTGTGTGTGTGTGTGTGTGTGTGTGTGTGCGTGTGCGCGCGCGCGCGCACGAGTGTGTTGATAGTATACTCATGCTCATAGTAACACAGCTGTCCCACCACTTCTGTCTCCAGGACTTTCCAGCACTCCCTGATGCATTGCTACGAGGTCATTCCAGAGGGAGCTGTGTGTAAGCTATACTTCGACCTGGAGTTTCACCGGCCGTCCAATCAGGGGCTCGATGGGACAGCTATGGTGGCCTTCCTGGTTCAGGTGAGTGCAGTAGCCAAGCCTACATGTGGGGGCCCTACCGGTAGGGGGCGCTACCTGTCGGGGGGCGCTACCTATCGGAGGGCGCTACCTGTAGGGGGGCGCTACCTGTAGGGGGGCGCTACCTGTAGGGGGGCGCTACCTGTGGGGCCCCTAACTGTGATGAAGTAGTACTGATACAGCCTGATATATCTGCCCGCCTCCTTCATGGTAAAATACTGCAATAAATAAAATTGTGTGTGTGTGTGGCGTCAGTATGTGTGTGAACAGCTGATGGATGTGTATGGGGTGGCGTGCACGGCCAGCGATGTCCTCAACCTGGACTCGAGCACGGAGGACAAGTTCAGCCGTCACCTGATCTTCTGTGTGGACGGCGCTGTGTTCAGCGACAACATACACATGGGTACGGTCTGGCTGGCTGTTTGTCTGCATGTCTGTCTGTCTGGATGGCTGGCTCTCTGTCTGGTTGGCTGTTTGTCTGTCTGCATGTCTGGCTGGCTGGCTCTCTGTCTGTGTCTGTCTGTCTGTCTGTCTCTGTCTGTATGTCATGATTGTGATTGGAGAAGTGAACTGGTGAAGCTAATAAAACAAATGACTGTAATACTACACTATACTGCATGAACTGTATTATTATGCAGTAACACTAAACTATATGTACACCGTAGTGTAATACTGTGTGTGTGTGTGTGTGTGTGTGTGTGTGTGTGTGTGTGTGTGTGTGTGTGTGTGTGATCAGTATTAGTTGTCATAGTAACTCTTAATAAACCTTGTTTTTTAATTTGTTTAGGTCAATTCGTCCATGCTATTCTCAGCAAAAGCCCAAACACGTTGGCAAACCCTGACAGCGATTCAGAGAACCACGACCCACGGTGTGTTGTTGGGGGTTGGGGGGGGGGGTCCAGTAGTGTGGGGGGTCCCAATCAATGTCCACAACCGAACGTGGGCATCCTGGACACATCAGCTGCTGCATAATCACCCTTACGGTTATTATGAATCTACTGTCAGTGGTTTGGATAATACATGTTTGATAAATGACTAAATAAGAATAATCAATCTTGTTTTCTGGGTTTAAACGCCCCCACCAGTGGCACATTTACATTTGATGCTTTTGTCTGCAAAGCGTCGTACAATAAGTACATTTGTCGGATGGAGTTCAGCCACAATATGGCCGAGCTAAGTGTGGAGGTGTCCCTGAGCAAGACACCACCTAACCCTACCTGCTCCTCCTAGCTAAGTGTGGAGGTGTCCCTGAGCAAGACACCACCTAACCCTACCTGCTCCTCCTAGCTAAGTGTGGAGGTGTCCCTGAGCAAGACACCACCTAACCCTACCTGCTCCTCCTAGCTAAGTGTGGAGGTGTCCCTGAGCAAGACACCACCTAACCCTACCTGCTCCTCCTAGCTAAGTGTGGAGGTGTCCCTGAGCAAGACACCACCTAACCCTACCTGCTCCTCCTAGCTAAGTGTGGAGGTGTCCCTGAGCAAGACACCACCTAACCCTACCTGCTCCTGACGTGTTGGTTGTTACCTTGCATGGTTGGCACCGCCGTCGGTGTATGAATGGGTGAATGTGAGGCAATACTGTAAAGCGCTTTGGATAAAAGCGATGATATAAATGCAATCCATTTATCATTACTTGCACTCTTAGCAAGTCTTAGCTTGATAAGATAAGATAAAACTTTATTAATCCCGAAGGAAATTTGTGCCAGAGGTTGCATCGCAATAGAATAATAACAATAGAATAATAACAATAAAATAACACATTTACAAATGTACAGTGAATAAGCCTAAGAACTATTACTATTACATATTGTTTACCTACAGTAAATAAAAATATACTGTAGGTAAGATATTGAGCCCTTGCTGGTTAGCGAGCAGCCCTCCAGTGTTCTGATGAGTGTGGGTGTCTCCGTCCTCCGGTGGTGGAGAACAGGCGCCCTCGTCTCCCCGCTGAGACGAGGGAGGACTCGCCACCCCCCGGCCCCACAGCCAATCAGAGACAGAAGCCGGGCCAGACCACACCCCCCAGAGACCTGGGCTGCCTGAAGGTGAAAGGCGAGCAGGGCCAGGAAGCGGGGATCTTCGTTGACCTCGGTGAGTCATGCTGCTGCTGCGTTTCCTGCAGCGGTTCTATTGTCCTGTTGCACTCAGCGGCCCGCTCTCGTGTTTCTATTTGCTGTGCCGTGTCTGTGTTCTGCTTTAACTGCAAATAATGACATGACTATTGTTTTGAATTTGAACATTTGAACATTTTCCAGAGTTTTGATGAGATGTATCCAAAAAACTACTTCGTCAGATAGAAGTGTCCGCTAATTGGTAAATAGTCACATTAATAGTTACTAATGAGCACGGTCTGGGTGATTAAAACTCCGAGGCGTCTACACGAGGAACAGGAACTTCCGCCTCTACAAGTCATCGAAGGCGGGCAAGGCGGTGGCGCTGACCTTGGCCGAGGACAACCAGTTCACCCCCAGGCCCCGGAAGAACGTGACCCCGGAGCAGAACATCTTCCTGGCCTCGCTGGTCTGCAACGTCAGGTACCGCCGCCGCCACCACCAGCACCACCGCCACCACCACCACAAGCATCAGAAAGAAACCACCAGCACCAGTATTTAATGTAGTATTTTATGTCGTATTCAGTTGCTAGTGCACACCATCGACCGTGTAAAGGCCTCTGTATGCTCCTTCAGAAGTGTTCAGTGAGATCAGAACAGATCGGACGCCCGAATCCGACTTCTACCTCGTATAGTTCCACAGAACCGCCCGCCAAACGAACGAAAAGAACCCAACAGAAGTGTCGGATGCCGGTTTCCCGTGCATTTCGGAAACAAGTGTACAGAGGCCTTAACTACGAGTCTCGCTAGCGCATGTTACATCACCGTCTACCATCACCAGCTACACCGGCCAGAGGGTTCTGAGGTGGGACGCGCCCGACGGAACCGGGCCCAACCGGAGATCCGATGCGCGCCGCGCCGAGGCCACGCCGGGACACGCACTTCCTGGTAACCGCCCGCTTGCAAAATAAGAGCGCGGGGCTGTCTCGTGGGCGTCCGCGTGCCCGTGAAGGCGAAGCCCGTCTTGGATTTGAAACGTTTGAAACTTTGTAACCAACATGGCGACCTCCTCCTCCTCGTCCACAGGCGCGCTGGGAGGCGGGTCCACAGCGGCCTCTCCTTATAAGGAAGTGGACGACTTTGTGCTGACGGTGGTCCGGAAGGATGGCGTCCAGGGGTGTAGGTCATAGGTCATGCACGGAGCTTGGCTTTACTGTACTCTTTACTTACTTGTTAGAAGTACGTGAGTTTAGAGAGAGAGAATATATAAAGTGACTGCTGGGTGGGTTGAGATGGCGGGTGAATTGTTTTTTTTTTAATGATTTTAGAATTCAACTTCATGTTTGACAAGCGCAGGGAAGGAAAAGTGACCCCAGTGCAGGTTGGGGGGTGGGGGTTATGTAGAGTCCAGGTGAACTCTGAACAGGTCTTGAGTCTACATGACCAGCCCTAACCAGCCACACAAGAGGTGAGGTGTGCTGGGTTAGTCTTGGTTCGGTGTGTGACCCAACCCGTGTGTGTTCCTGGACAGGCGTCAGGCGGTGGAATTACTTTGTCGGGGAGCAGCTGCTGGTCTACGACATCCTGAAGTATCGCTGGTGTGAGAACGTCGGCCGCTTCCACAAGAGCAACAACATCATGTAAGTTACCGTGAAAACGCGGGCGGAGAACCTCTTAATAAACCTTGTTTTTTAATTTGTTTAGGTCAATTCGTCCATGCTATTCTCAGCAAAAGCCCAAACACGTTGGCAAACCCTGACAGCGATTCAGAGAACCACGACCCACGGTGTGTTGTTGGGGGTTGGGGGGGGGGGTCCAGTAGTGTGGGGGGTCCCAATCAATGTCCACAACCGAACGTGGGCATCCTGGACACATCAGCTGCTGCATAATCACCCTTACGGTTATTATGAATCTACTGTCAGTGGTTTGGATAATACATGTTTGATAAATGACTAAATAAGAATAATCAATCTTGTTTTCTGGGTTTAAACGCCCCCACCAGTGGCACATTTACATTTGATGCTTTTGTCTGCAAAGCGTCGTACAATAAGTACATTTGTCGGATGGAGTTCAGCCACAATATGGCCGAGCTAAGTGTGGAGGTGTCCCTGAGCACCAATCCCAGCACTAACACTCAAGACCTACGGAGAGCAGGTAAGTAGTATCTACCTAGATTCTGGCTGTCGCGATCTCTGCTCTCCAGTGTAACCGACCCTCAAGTTGAACTACTGTATGAAGGCTGTACGGCAGGAGCTCAAAGGTAGGGTTAGGTGATGCATATTGCATCACACCACATCACATCTCTCCTACACTTCTAAGTCAGCTCGCAAGGCAGTACGACGTGATAGAGTGGAGTGTCTCACGCGTTGTAGGTCTTGGCTCAAGGGACACCTCCCACACTTAAGCTAGGAGCGAAAGACAAGGCTAAGGCGGTTAAGGGGCCTGTTATTGAGCCTCAGCTATCGACACCTCCTGACTACTCTCTCACTAGCTAACTAGTGGATGTCCCTGAGCAAGACAGCATGTCACCTGGCTCCTAGCTAAGTGTGGAGGTGTCCCTGAGCAAGACACCACCTAACCCTACCTGCTCCTCCTAGCTAAGTGTGGAGGTGTCCCCTGAGCAAGACACCACCTAACCCTACCTGCTCCTCCTAGCTAAGTGTGGAGGTGTCCCTGAGCAAGACACCTCCTAACCCTACCTGCTCCTCCTAGCTAAGTGTGGAGGTGTCCCTGAGGAGTGTAGAAAGCACGCACTCGGTGTCTTTGAGACCCTTAAGGCCGTGCTACCTGCACAGATTCGCGTTGGTTTGCCATCTCCACACTTAGCTAGGAGGAGCAGGTAGTGTCTTGCTCAGGGACACCTCCACACTTAGCTAGGAGGAGCAGGTAGGGTTAGGTGGTGTCTTGCTCAGGGACACCTCCACACTTAGCTAGGAGGAGCAGGTAGGGTTAGGTGGTGTCTTGCTCAGGGACACCTCCACACTTAGCTAGGAGGAGCAGGTAGGGTTAGGTGGTGTCTTGCTCAGGGACACCTCCACACTTAGCTAGGAGGAGCAGGTAGGGTTAGGTGGTGTCTTGCTCAGGGACACCTCCACACTTAGCTAGGAGGCGGAGGAGCCCGGGGGTCGAACCAGCAACCTTCCTGTTGCCAGACAACCCTCAGCTCTTACCTCCTGAGCCACGGGTTCTCCGCCCGCGTTTTCACGGTAACTTACATGATGTTGTTGCTCTTGTGGAAGCGGCCGACGTTCTCACACCAGCGATACTTCAGGATGTCGTAGACCAGCAGCTGCTCCCCGACAAAGTAATTCCACCGCCTGACGCCTGTCCAGGAACACACACGGGTCGGGTCACACACCGAACCAAGACTAACCCAGCACACCTCACCTCTTGTGTGGCTGGTTAGGGCTGGTCATGTAGACTCAAGACCTGTTCAGAGTTCACCTGGACTCTACATAACCCCCACCCCCCAACCTGCACTGGGGTCACTTTTCCTTCCCTGCGCTTGTCAAACCTGAAGTTGAATTCAAAAAAAATAAATAAAAATAAAAATAAAAATTCACCGGCCATCTCAACCCACCCAGCAGTCACTTTATATATTCTCTCTCTCTAAACTCACGTACTTCTAACAAGTAAGTAAAGAGTACAGTAAAGCCAAGCTCCGTGCATGACCTATGACCTACACCCCTGGACGCCATCCTTCCGGACCACCGTCAGCACAAAGTCGTCCACTTCCTTATAAGGAGAGGCCGCTGTGGACCCGCCTCCCAGCGCGCCTGTGGACGAGGAGGAGGAGGTCGCCATGTTGGTTACAAAGTTTCAAACGTTTCAAATCCAAGACGGGCTTCGCCTTCACGGGCACGCGGACGCCCACGAGACAGCCCCGCGCTCTTATTTTGCAAGTGGGCGGTTACCAGGAAGTGCGTGTCCCGGCGTGGCCTCGGCGCGGCGCGCATCGGATCTCCGGTTGGGCCCGGTTCCGTCGGGCGCGTCCCACCTCAGAACCCTCTGGCCGGTGTAGCTGGTGATGGTAGACGGTGATGTAACATGCGCTAGCGAGGTGAGGTGTGCTGGGTTAGTCTTGGTTCGGTGTGTGACCCGACCCGTGTGTGTTCCTGGACAGGCGTCAGGCGGTGGAATTACTTTGTCGGGGAGCAGCTGCTGGTCTACGACATCCTGAAGTATCGCTGGTGTGAGAACGTCGGCCGCTTCCACAAGAGCAACAACATCATGTAAGTTACCGTGAAAACGCGGGCGGAGAACCCCGTGGCTCAGGAGGTAAGAGCTGAGGGTTGTCTGGCAACAGGAAGGTTGCTGGTTCGACCCCCGGGCTCCTCCGCCTCCTAGCTAAGTGTGGAGGTGTCCCTGACAAAGACACACCATAACCCTACCTGCTCCTCCTAGCTAAGTGTGGAGGTGTCCCTGAGCAAGACACCACCTAACCCTACCTGCTCCTCCTAGCTAAGTGTGGAGGTGTCCCTGAGCAAGACACCACCTAACCCTACCTGCTCCTCCTAGCTAAGTGTGGAGGTGTCCCTGAGCAAGACACCACCTAACCCTACCTGCTCCTGCCTAGCTAAGTGTGGAGGTGTCCCTGAGCAAGACACCACCTAACCCTACCTGCTCCTCCTAGCTAAGTGTGGAGGTGTCCCTGAGCAAGACACCACCTAACCCTACCTGCTCCTCCTAGCTAAGTGTGGAGGTGTCCCTGAGCAAGACACCACCTAACCCTACCTGCTCCTCCTAGCTAAGTGTGGAGGTGTCCCTGAGCAAGACACCACCTAACCCTACCTGCTCCTCCTAGCTAAGTGTGGAGGTGTCCCTGAGCAAGACACCACCTAACCCTACCTGCTCCTCCTAGCTAAGTGTGTGGAGGTGTCCCTGAGCAAGACACCACCTAACCCTACCTGCTCCTCCTAGCTAAGTGTGGAGGTGTCCCTGAGCAAGACACCACCTAACCCTACCTGCTCCTCCTAGCTAAGTGTGGAGGTGTCCCTGAGCAAGACACCACCTAACCCTACCTGCTCCTCCTAGCTAAGTGTGGAGGTGTCCCTGAGCATGACACCACCTAACCCTAACTGCTCCGGACGTGTTGGTTGTTACCTTGCATGGTTGGCACCGTCGTCGGGGTGTATGAATGGGTGACTGCGAGGCGATGTAATGTAATGCAATTCATTTTCCACGTACCATCTTGCATGATGAATTCGTTCCCTTTTTGGTCATTGATTAAGGATGCTATTAATCGATGAAGCATAATCGTAAAGTAGGCTATTTCTTCAGTTTAGTTTTAGTTTAGTTTAGGTGTTAGGCGAGAGGGGGTTGAGTTCAGATAGATAGATTGGGGCTACGTTTAGATTGTGGATGAAGGGTGGTTCAGTTCATATATTAAAAAAAGAAGCTATAAAAAGGTGCAATTTACAGTAGGCCTGTGCCAAATATAGCGCGTGTCTCTAATGGTACAATATATAGATTAAATACAATAACTGTGTGTTTGCCCTGCATGCAGAGTATGTGAGCTGTCAACGGCTTGATTTTGTTATAATTACTTTGTTCCTATAACTATATAGGCGTAATTATAAAGGTTAATGAAGGTTTAAGATAAGATAGAACATTCTTGTGCCAGAGGTTGCTCAAAAATACCGACAACATAAGACTAAAAACAATAGAATAATAAATGTGCAGATTATACGCCTAATATATTAACAATATAGGTAAGATATATTTAGTACAAAAAATAAGTTGGATGGAATGGAAGTGCACCGTGGTGATTTCAGTTTGACGATATTCACTAACAAACAACAATAGCTTGTTGACAACAGGACAGTGATGTGATGATTGTGTGTTTGTTCCGTTCGTCTGAACCCAACCAAATATATGATCGGAGACATCCGTCCACATTAATATCTGCCGTTTACTAATGAGGCCGAGCTACTGACCCCACTAACTTGCGGTGGTTCCGCTTCTGGTTCTACAGGGTTCTTGTGGACCTGAAGGAGGAGATCTGGTACCAGAAGTGCCACGACCCGGCGTGCCGGACCTTCAGATCCTCCAGTAAACAACAGCAACAACACCAACAACAACGACACTACAAATTGATTTGTTTGTGGATCATTGGACTGCATAGAGTCACTTTCACGTGTATAACGGTCCTTAATGTAGCGCATATATAACGGTGAATAATGTTCATGATGACGACCACATGGGGGGAAAAAGTGCATTCACGTTCCTGCTGCTCGTGTTGTGGATGCAGGTTCTCTGTGCATTTGCGTTTGTTTGTGTTTTTGTTTGTTCTCATGTGTGTCTCCTGTCTGACGACGGCCCTGTTGCAGGTTACCCTCTACCCCAGGAGATCTGCGCCAGCTACCTGATGAAAAGGGTGAGCTTGGCTTCACTGGACGTTCCTTTAACGGGCAGCCATTTTGTTTTCCTTTGCAATTTCACAAAAAGCAAAGAAAAGGTCGTTGTCGCAGGGGCACGCGTCACACACACACACACACACACACACACACACACACACACACACACACACACACACACACACACACACACACACACACACACACACACACACACACACACACACACACACACCGGCCCAAATGGTGTGCAGTTTCCAGGGCTCCTCTGAAGGTTACAGGCAGAGTTTGCGGTCATTTGATTCCATATTTCACACAAATTAACCAATTAAAAATATCACAGCCAATTGTTGTGTTCGCCACCAGGATGAGGAGGAGGAGGAGGAGAGCTACGTGATGGATGCTGCTGGTAACATAGGCTTGAGAGAGGAGGTTCCTGGGGGGCCTCCTCGTCGGGCTCCTCAGCCCGATGCGCCGCTCGACGACTGGGCAGATGTGGCGGACGACCGGGCTTACGCGGAGGCCCTGGAAGACTTCGAGCAGAGCGGCGCTCCGGAGTTCTCAGAGGCCGCCTCCGAAAATGACCGGGCTCTGCTTGAATTCATGACAGATTTTGAATCTGGAGAGTTGACAAATGAAAAATGACAAATGAAAAAAGAAAATATATTTGCTTTAATTAACTTAAATCCATGTACGACTGAAGTTGCAATTCTGTAAAGGTTTTATTGTAAGTAATGTAACAAAGTTTATATAATATTGTAATAAATGGCTGTCGAGTAATATAAAAATGTGTGACCTTGTCTTCATACACTCCTACCACAGGTACACTCCACCGGACAGTTTGCTTGCCTCTTGGGTACATCGAGTGTTAAATGGATTTAATATCGCATATTACGTCATTTTTATTTTTTGGGTGGTAATCTCGACGATTTCCATTTCGTGCTGTATGGCGACACCTGTGGCGAAAAGCCGCAATTGCCTCCAAACTCACGAGTGACGCGTTCCTTTTTTAACTGTTTCCTTCTGAACCTCCAATTGGTTTTTTTCTTTAGATTCACACTTGTTGTTTTTTCATAGTCTAACGTCACAGTTTGATATCTCAACATGGAAGATAATTAATAACGTGCAGAAAACGGCAGCTCTAGACAATAGACACTTTTATTCAACAACAAAAAAGACCGGTATGACTTGACAACAGCATGGGTCTAGTGGTTCCATTAATCGGTCAAGATTGATATTTGATTTGAACAACAAACAAAAAACAACAATCAAAAAAACGTAACATTGGGCCAAACCTCTGGCTGAAATGAATACTCCACAATATGAAGAAGACGTTAGACTTCTATTATTATGTTACATGTAACAGTTTAGTTTGACACGGATTAATGGCCTACAGTGTCATGTTGTTGTTCATGTCTCTGGTACTGGAACCACAACAACTGGTGTATGATGCGGTCTCTGGTACTGGAACCACAACAACTGGTGTATGATGAACAGTCTCTGGTACTGGAACCAGAACAACTGGTGTATGATGCGGTCTCTGGTACTGGAACCAGAACAACTGGTGTATGATGAACAGTCTCTGGTACTGGAACCA
This sequence comes from Coryphaenoides rupestris, assembly GCA_002895965.2. Classification (NCBI taxonomy): domain Eukaryota; kingdom Metazoa; phylum Chordata; class Actinopteri; order Gadiformes; family Macrouridae; genus Coryphaenoides; species Coryphaenoides rupestris. The sequence continues at coordinate 153,047 of PIJE02001035.1, read as the reverse complement.
GAACAACTGGTGTATGATGCGGTCTCTGGTCCTGGAACCACAACAACTGGTGTATGAAGTAAAGTGACCTCAGGGAATGCAGGGAACTATAGTACCAGTCATCGCACCCCTTACAAATACTCTCTTTTACTACAGATATTATTTACAAGTCCTATGACAACATTAAATATCCACTCAAAATATTAAATATAAATAGCCACCATTTTACCACAGTTTGTTGGAAAAAAACAAAAACAAAAGTTCATTGCAACTTCCTCGTTGTTGACAAAGATCCCAAGTTCGGTTCATGGACGTTTCTGGTACAGTCAAGGCACAACGGTGGCACAATTAAATTTGCTTAAATTCAATTAAAATTCATGTCATACAGTATTAATACAAGGCCGCAAGTGTGTGACTCTCTTTTGTTTAGTTGACCTATTAACTGCTCTGCTGCAATATGTTAAATATGGGATTCTCTTGGTCGAATGATCCAGTTAATTGGACACCAATTAACTGGACCATCGGCAACCATAAATACGCGAGGGGGACCTCCCGTTCACCTGCGTGTGCTCGGGCGGGTCCCGGATGATTGTCACTTTGTGTTGCTGCTGCTGGTTCTCAAAGGGGGCGGGGCCTTTATATCTTGATGCCGGCGTAGAGCACGTCGATGTGCTCCCTGAAGTGACGCAGGAGCTCGTACCGCTTGGCCTTCAGCGTGGGGGTGAGCAAGCCGTTCTGCACCGTGAACATCTCCGCGTGCAGCATGATGTCTCTCACCTGCGCAGAGGAGGACCCATGAGCATGAGATGCCGTCAAACGCTCAGGCAAGCGACAATCCGTCAGCTCAGCGGTCGTGGCGGCGCGGCGACGTGAGCGCTGCTTACCTGTTCGAAGGACTTGAGCCCTCCCTCCTTCCCCAGCCTCAACATGTCGTCCAGGATGCCCTTCTTCACGTCCTAAAGCGGCAGGGAAAGGTCGCGCGTGAGGCTCCACACTGAATACAGTCCCGCCGGATGTTAGGATGGTAAAAGGGAGAAACACACCTTGTTCTGGCAGAGTTCTGTGTAGGAGCCTTCCAGGCCTCTCTGTTTGGCCCAACCTGGCAAAAAGTCTGGATCCGGTACCACAATCGCCACCAGACATGCCTGGACACACCACACAAGTTTCAAATGAATTGACAGGGGGCCATACCCTTCATACATTCTATGTACCCCCCTCACACATTCTATATACCCCTCACACATTCTATATACCCCTCACGCATCCTCACACGTTCTCATACCTCATAGATGCAGAATCTAATGAATGTAATGTATGTACGTGTTATGACTGCATCATCTGGGCGAATGCGGAGGTGAACCCCACCTGTAAGCTATCTCCATGGACAAAGATCTGGGCCACCTTGTCACAGCGGATATAAACGTTCTCTATCTTCTCGGGGGCGATGTATTCTCCTTGGGCCAGCTTGAACAGGTTCTTCTTCCGGTCAATGAGCTTCAGGGTTCCATTCTGTGAACACCGAACGACGGTTACGGTATGGGGATATGTTTCCGTACAAATAACATTTCACGTGTACAATGATCTTTTTCTTTTCCCGTTTCCCTGACACCCCCCGAATGAAACAAGTGGAGTGGTTTTCAAATCCCAACCCAAAGGTACCGAGGTTCTCAGCTCAGAACAGATCCAGAGAACGCGCTGCACCATGGGCAGCGGGAGAACCTTCCATTGACTGATCGCTCAATAAATGCGGGCGCTCTAGCGGCGTGTGTTGATGACGGTGTTTTCTCACCGGCAGCCATTTCCCGATGTCCCCCATGTGGAGCCACCCATCCTGGTCCAGAGCTTCTGCCGTCTTCTCAGGGTCCCTCAGGTACCCTTGGAAGACGTTTGGTCCTTTAACACACACCTACAGGACGGAGGAGGACTGTCTCAGGCTCCACGTGATGAGGCTTAACACCGTTGGACTGGCAAACAAATCCCTCAAAAGGGTTAAACTGAAAGACAAGTTCTTGTCTGGAATTTCACCAGTATTATGGTTATTGTTCACACGCCCCCTGGCCTCTCACCTCTCCCTCCCCATTGGCTGCCAGGTAGTTCATCTCGGGGACGTCCACCAACTTGATGAGGTTACACGGCAGAGGGGGGCCCACGTGGCCTAGGAGGAGGACGACATCGAGACGGCCCGTTACTCTTCTCACCGGTGACAACAGTGGTGATGTCTTGCCGTCACATTTCTCACCGGTGACGGCGACGTTGAGCTCGGCTTACCTGCGGAGAAGTCGCCGGGAACCGTCATGGAGCAGCCAGCGGTGCACTCGGTCTGCCCGTACCCTTCGTAGAACTGCAGGCAGGCGCGGGACATTAGTGCAGATACTCTGATAGATACTCTGACAGATACTCTGATAGATACTCTGATAGATACTCTGATAGATATGGTGTGTATAGAGTAGAGAAAGTGACCTGGCAGCTGAGGGCGGTGCGCAGGAAGCTCAGCACCACCGGGGAGACGGGCGCAGCGCCGGTGATCATCAGCCTCACCCGCCCGCCCAGCCCGCTCTGCAGGACGAATCAAGCGCACACCACCGTGAACATGCATGCATGAGGAAACTCATAAAATAATATACTGCATATATACAGCGTATATATATTGATCCCTGCAGGGAAATGTGTGTTAACACAATAAAAGTAGAAAATGTTGCATCACTGCATCTGAAATGAGGCTGCACGCTGACCTGCATTGCAACACAACGGTTGTACTGAACTGTGACGGCGGGGTCACAGGGGTCACGGGGGTCATGGGGGTCACAGGGGGGCACAGGGGTCACAGGGGGGGGGGTGTCACGGGGGGGTCAAGCGCTCACCTGGATCTTTTGAAAGATGAGTGTGTCCCACATGCTGTCCTTCCGGACCACGCCGCTTTTAAACTCCGCCATCTTCCTCCTGGATGCAAAGTCCAGCAGCCAGCGCTTCAGCGGAGAGCCGGCCATGCCGAAGATCTGGGGAGGCAAGGATGACACGTGAACGCCTGGAGTTCCCTCAACATGAGAAGTTAACTCGCTGGTGCTGGCCTATAGTTGAATTAATTACTTCAATGGGGGGCGGCAGTAGCTCAGGAGTTAAGAGCGGTTGTCTGGCAACAGGGAGGTTGCTGGTTCGATCCCCGGGCTCCTCCCCCTCCTAGCTAAGTGTGGAGGTGTCCCTGAGCAAGACACCACCTAACCCTACCTGCTCCTCCTAGCTAAGTGTGGAGGTGTCCCTGAGCAAGACACCACCTAACCCTACCTGCTCCTCCTAGCTAAGTGTGGAGGTGTCCCTGAGCAAGACACCACCTAACCCTACCTGCTCCTCCTAATTAAGTGTGGAGGTGTCCCTGAGCAAGACACCACCTAACCCTACCTGCTCCTCCTAGCTAAGTGTGGAGGTGTCCCTGAGCAAGACACCACCTAACCCTACCTGCTCCTCCTAGCTAACTGTGGAGGTGTCCCTGAGCAAGACACCACCTAACCCTACCTGCTCCTCCTAGCTAAGTGTGGAGGTGTCCCTGAGCAAGACACCACCTAACCCTACCTGCTCCTCCTAGTTAAGTGTGGAGGTGTCCCTGAGCAAGACACCACCTAACCCTACCTGCTCCTCCTCCTAGCTAAGTGTGGAGGTGTCCCTGAGCAAGACACCACCTAACCCTACCTGCTCCTCCTCCTAGCTAAGTGTGGAGGTGTCCCTGAGCAAGACACCACCTAACCCTACCTCCCCCTCCTAGCTAAGTGTGGAGGTGTCCCTGAGCAAGACACCACCTAACCCTACCTGCTCCTCCTCCTAGCTAAGTGTAGAGGTGTCCCTGAGCAAGACACCACCTAACCCTACCTGCTCCTGATGTGTTGGTTGTTACCTTGCATGGTTGGCACCGCCGTCGGTGTATGAATGGGTGAATGTGAGGCAATACTGTAAAGCACTCTGGATAAAAGCGCGATATAAATGCAATCCATTTACCATCGGACTTCTGTTTGAGGCTAGGGTAGGCTGCTACTCAACGCTAAGTTCCATTTTAATTGCCACATGAACATTCAAGAACATGCTAAGCACGATTTTTTGGGAGTGGTGAAGGCAAGATATACAAACATACAAGTAAGCGTGAGGGTTCAGAGAGGGGATGGGATTCAAAGAAAGTGACAGTGGCTTAGGGAGGGGAGCAGCATGACCTCTGACCTTGTCGAACATGCGGTTGAGCAGACGCGGGACCACGGGGAACACGGTGGGCCTCAGCGTCTTCATGTCGTCCATCAGCAGGCGGATGTCGCCCTGGAAGAAGCCGATTCGGCCTCCGTGGATGAGGACCACCCCCTGGGCCACAAGGGGAGACGGTGCGAGGTTACAAGGTCGCACCACTAGAGGGCGCTGCTGTCTAAGGAGAAATCCCAACTCCCGGAAAAATTCCAGTGTACGGTTTAAAAAACTAAGTAAAAGACCACGTTGTTTGAATGTCTTTATAGTCATGAACTAACTACAAAACAGCAAATATAATGTTCACTTAAAAATGTGGAAATTAGGAAGTAAAAGTCAACACTGCTTTGGCAAAACAAATTCACGGCAAACTACTCATAGACAGTAACTGACATAACATAACATTTAGTCAAGCAGACAGACGTGTTTGATAAGTGTGGGATATGATACGGTCGGTGTGATATTATATGACGTGATTTTTAGTACTATTATCCTCCTTGTGTTTACTTTTCATGAAAACAAGAAAGGAACTCAGAAGCAAATACATATTTCATCGTATTTTATCGAATTGTGCTGCTCGTGGATTATTGGGCATCTTCTGCCAATAATCAATTTTCAAAATATTGCAATCTGTCATGTCTAGTCAACTTTATTTGGATAGCCCTTAATCACAGTTACAGTCTCAAAGGGCTTCACAGGCCATATGATTATTATGGGGCTGTGATTAAGTGATTATGACACCGCCCCCCCGCTAGCCCTATAGCGGCCCCCCTAAGGTCAAGAAACGACTCCCTTAATTAACAAGGAAGAAACCTGGAGAAGGAACTCAGAGTGGAGGGATCCCTCCTTCCATGGACGGTTCAGGGTGCAGTGGGTGTCATACGGGGCATGGAAAGATATGGTGTAAACACTACGTACCCCGACCACTCTCTCGAACATGTGCGCGAGCGGCAGGAAGGACATGTGAATATCGTGGACGGTCAGCTTGCAATGAACCTGCGGAGAGCACGGCAAACACATGCACACACGGACGCACACACACACACACACACATGCACATGCACACACACACACACACACACAAGTCAATGGCGTACCTCCACCACTCTCTCAAACATGTGAGCCAGAGGGAGGAAGGAGATGTGTACGTCATTCGAGGTGGGCTTCAGCGTTTTCTGATGGCCAGACATGGAGGGTCAGGGGCCAGACATGGAGGTCAGGGGCCAGACATGGAGGTCAGGGGTCAGACATGGGGGTCAGACATGGAGGTCAGACATGGGGGTCAGGGGTCAGACATGGAGGTCAGACATGGAGGTCAGGTGTCAGACATGGGGGTCAGACATGGATGTCAGACATGGGGTCAGGAGTCAGACATGGAGGTCAGATATGAAGGTCAGGGGGTCAGACATGGGGGTCAGGGGGTCAGACATGGGGTTCAGGGGTCAGACATGGGTGTCGGACATGGAGGTCAGGGGTCAAACATGGAGGTCGGACAACAGAGAAGAAGAAAGGAAAGAGGAAGGAGGAGGAAGTGAGCTTGGGCTAAGAAAGATTGTTAGAAAGCCTCACAGGATCATTCCTGTGAGGCTTTCTAACAATCAATCTTAGAAGATAGAAAATATCTGTCTATCAGTTGAAGGATAAATAAGAACGCTTACTTTGTAATGTCATTATTGTTGTTATGTAGTTTAATCCGATCTAACGTATCTCAGTTTAATCAAATCTAATCAAATCTAAATCTGTCTGGGTGGGGCCGCACACACACACACACACACCTGTGGTGCATTGCCTAATCAAAGCCCACAGGTTAAACCAGCCATCACCCCCCCCCCCCCCCCCCCCCCCACGCACACACTCACACACACACTTACACACTCTCACACACACACACATATACACACACACACACACACACACACTTACACACTCTCACACACACACACACACACACATAGCTATGTACCGTCTGAGCTGTCATTCATTCTACCCCAGTCTACAAATATTCAACAACGACTGCCTGTGTTCTTTGGAGGAGACCCAGAAATGCAGCAAATTACGACGCTAACACATTGTAATCTGATCCCACGTCAATCCGTTTACCTCTGTCAGCTCAAGGAATGCTGCAGTGTTAGAGATGACGTTCCCGTGCGTTAGCATTGCACCCTTGGGGTTCCCTGGAATAAAGTCGCACATAATCAGGATCAAGATGAAGGCCTTCATTATCGCCTCATCTGAATCTGGAATCTGGAATCAGGAATCCACGGCGCGGTTTACCTGTGGTCCCGGACGTGAAGCAGACGATCGCCAAATCGTTCCGGTTTCGGAGGCTGTGGCACATCATCGCAAACGGTTACGTTAACAAGAGGAACAGCAAACGACAATTAGCTGTCACAGAAAATGTATTACAGGAAGTCACAAGCCAACGGCAACCAATGGGAAACAGATATCGTCATTTGGAGAGAAAAAAAAACGATTGCTTCAGCCGAGAGACTCAGAGTGGAAGAGAGGACGGTGGTGTGAAGAAACTTCTACTCACGATAGGCTTGCGGTAGTTGGCTTGTCCGAGATCCTTCAAACACAAGAACACAGGACATACATGTTCAGAGTGTGTGTATGTGTTTTATTATAATAACTGAACTTGTTATTGACAAATGAAGAGACATTTGATGTTGTTGTTTTGCATGCCTTGATTATTATCTGCTTTACCGAAATCATTAAAACCAAAGTACGGACTGAACCGTGACGTTTGTGTATCGCTGCACCCCTAACATACTGTATCTCTAAATATAGAGATATTCTATATAGATATATACACTGGATATGAATTATTATCAGAGTCAATCTCGTCAACTGATGTTGTCTCTCTCTGCGGCGAGGTAGCTGTATACAGGAAGCCCTGTTCTCATAGGCTGATAAACATCAGTCATGTCATATTTCATAGACTCGCTTAAAATGCAGTTAAGAAAACAAGTCTAACTCGCTCTGCTGCTCTAACTGTGAACTACCCACTTAGGTTTAGGATCAACTCCTAACTCCTCCTAATTCTTCATTCCCGTTATTTTGCTTTTGTAATCTGTTTGTGGTTGCCATGATATATTGCCCCACCCACCCCAGACTCTAACTGGGCCAGGTGAGGCTGCAGCCCCGCCCACCCCAGACTCGAACTGGGCCGGGTGAGGCTGTAGCCCCGCCCACCCCAGACTCGAACTGGGCCAGGTGAGGCTGTAGCCCCGCCCACCCCAGACTCGAACTGGGCCAGGTGAGGCTGCAGCCCCGCCCACCCCAGACTCGAACTGGGGCAGGTGAGGCTGTAGCCCCGCCCACCCCAGACTCTAACTGGCGCAGGTGAGGCTGCAGCCCCACCCACCCGCAACGGAGCAGTGGCGGTGGGTGCAGAGGTCGCGACCCCTCCTCCTCTCTCACCTCGATGTCGGCGAGGCTGAGGATGTGGACGCCGCAGGTCGCACCGAGCGCCACCAGCTCGTCGTCCGCCGGCTCCATCACCACCACCGTCTTCACCGGGTGCTCCTTCCCACTGATGCAGCCCAGGATCAGCTTGACCTTGTCCACCACGTCGCAGAACACCGTGGAGATGGAAGCTGAAGTTCGGAAGCACGGAAGTTCAGCAGAAGAGCGCGGAAGTTTGTTGCGTTAAGCAAAGCACAGCGTGTGACTGGTAGGGAGCCAGCCGCCTTCATTAGGATCTACAAAACAGAATCCTTGCATTGGCCACCAGGGAAACTGGGAGCTTTAAGGCCTCTGTATGCTTCTTGTTCTGAGATCAGAAAAAAATCGGACGCCCGAATTCGACTTCTACCTTGTATAGTTCCGCAGAACTGGCCGATATCGGTGCGGTACGAGAGTATAGGAGGCTGTCCGCCAACCTAGGGAGGGACGGAGTAAAAAAGTTCCACCGAGACGTGGTGCCGGCCTCAAGCCCCCGCCCCCCTTCTGGAGATCCGAACGCCGCTGACGTTCAAGCCAAGACATCCCACGACGCGATATCGCAAAAAAAACCGATGGATTGGCGAACCTCGACGGGGTTGC
>PIJE02001035.1:132303-139803 GCA_002895965.2 Coryphaenoides rupestris | reverse complement strand
CCCTGAGCAAGACACCACCTAACCCTACCTGCTCCTCCTAGCTAAGTGTGGAGGTGTCCCTGAGCAAGACACCACCTAACCCTACCTGCTCCTCCTAGCTAAGTGTGGAGGTGTCCCTGAGCAAGACACCACCTAACCCTACCTGCTCCTGACGTGTTGGTTGTTACCTTGCATGGTTGACACCGCCGTCGGTGTATGAATGGGTGAATGTGAGGCAATACTGTGAAGCACTTTGGATAAAAGTGCTTTAGAAATGCAATCCATTTACCCTTCTTACTCACAGCTGTGAATAAGTAGCCGACTTATATTATTGCGGGGAGGTGGGGGGGATACTTGGTTGAAGGTTGAGTACCGATTCATTCATTCATTCATTCTGTCATCCCAGTTGATCATTCGCAGGGAAACAATTGACTTTTCACCCACTGCTATTATTAACTGCAGTCCTCTCTGTGGGTCATTCCACGACGTCAGAGCCCAGAGCCTCGTTGGGCTCTGATTCACTGGAGCAACGGGAAGATCGTCAACGGTGAATGGATTGCACGTATACATCGCTTTACAACAACAGCACTCACATTCACCCGTTCATATGTACACACACACACACACACATTCATGCACCGACGGCAACCGACAAAAGTCAGGGGAGCAGTTAGTGCGGGGGGGTCTTGCTCAGGGGCACCTCGACACACCTCGCGCTATAGGGGCCGGCCATCGAACCTGCAACCTTCCGTTTTGCCACACGACCGTTTGCCTCACCGCTGGCTCCTGCCGCTGCAGCCGCGGGAACATTTGAAATACAATCTGGTATTTTTTGACACACAGGACGGCAACATACAGTCACACCTTATAACCCCCTGACACATCTCCATGTGTTCAGACCTACAGCCACCTCCTCCTCCCACAAGTAAACATCTCAGACAGACTTAAGCTCAGCACACACTGGCTCCCATGGGACACAACATTGGATGCTGCTGTGTGTGTGTGTGTGTGTGTGTGTGTGTGTGTGTCTGTGTGTGTGTGTGTGTGTGTCTGTGTGTCTGTCTGTCTGTCTGTAGGAAGCATAAAAACACAAGACACCCTCAAGGACTTACAGTGAGTCAAAGTTGGTCGGGCGGCAAGGCAGAGGATCAGGAAGTCTGGTCGCCGCGTGTCTCAAGTTCCCGTTGAGCCGCTGGCGTGTGTGTGTGAGTCAGTGAGTGAGTGAGTGTGTGTGTGAGTGTGTGTGAGAGTGTGTGAGAGTGTGAGTGAGAGACTACTACTATGAATAGCAGGACGCCTCCCCCTGCAAACAGCTGGTTTAGGAGTTAGCACCGCCCACCTCCTGATGTCATCAGCGACATTACAGCAGCGTTAGTGGCGACATCATTACACACATACACACGTACACACACACACACACACACACAGATACACACACAGATAGACACAGACACACATACAGATAGACACAGACACACATACAGATAGACACAGACACACACACACACACACACACACACACAGATAGACACAGACACACACACGTACACACACACACACACAGACAGATACACACACAGATACACACACAGACAGATAGACACGCACACACACACACACACAAACACAGACACAGACAGACAGACAGACAGACAGACAGACAAACAGACACACACACACACACACACACACGCACACACACACACACACACGCACACACACACCCACACACACACACACACACACACACACACACACACACACACACACACACACACACACCGGGGAACAAAGGTGTCGTTGACAGGCCCGGCACCTTTGATCTCACCTCACCATGCTGGACAGTCTCTGTGTGTGTGTGTGTGTGTGTGTGTGTGTGTGTGTGTGTGTGTGTGTGTGTGTGGTGTGTGTGTGTGTGTGTGTGTGTGTGTGTGTGTGTGTGTGTGGTGTGTGTGTGCATACATGTGTCTGTCCGTGTGTGTGTGTGTGTGTGTGTCTGTCTGTCTGTCTGTGTTTATGTGTCTGTCTTTGTGTCTGTCCGTGTGTGTGTGTGTGTGTGTGTGTGTGTGTGTGTGTGTGTGTGTGTGTCTGTCTGTGTGTGTCTGTGTTTCTGTGTGTGTGAGTTTGTGTGTCCATGTTTGTGTGTGCGTACATGTGTCTGTGTGTGTGTGTGTGTGTGTGTGTGTCTGTGTGTGGTGTGCATGTGTCTGTCTGTCTGTCTGTGTGTGTGTGTGTGTACGTGTGTCGAGAGTGTGTGTGTCTATGTGCGTGCGTCGAGTGTGTGTGTGTGTGTGTGTGTGTGTGTGTGTGTTTTATTTAAATGGTGAAGTCATGCCCCCCGTAGCCCGGTGACGAAAGCGTTCATTCGGAATGTTAATTCAAGGTTTAATCGGCCCTTTAATAGCCTTACCAACAGGTCATCTGTGGCCACTCTGTTTTCCTCTATCAATAAATACTCTGTGTGTGTGTGTGTGTGTGTGTGTGTGTGTGTGTGTGTGTGTGTGTGTGTGTGTGTGTGTGTGTGTGTGTGTTTGCCAAACAGAACAAAGTTCGATCACTCATTCATCGATCACATCATGATCCATTCATCTACTGTTTGCTCCTGTGATTCAATCACAGCAATCAGCAAGCACCCCAGGCATGGAATGCTGTGTTAGCGTTCACCTTGTGCTACTTCTTATTAAATGTGTGTAAATGTGTAATATGTGTCATGTTTGCCATTCTCGGGTTGCTAGAGTGATTCCCGTAGTGTAGAACTGTGTTTTTCGAACTAGAAGTAAATGATTACCTGCACCACAGGACTGTTAGTTCCGTCACAACGGGAACGAACAGTGATTATTGTGTAGACAAAACACGTCTGTGTTTCTGGACGCCTGCTTGGGGCCCGCGAGACAGAGGAACCAAGAGCAGAGCTGGCCTGGAGCACACTGTGGCCTGGACGCACACTGTGGCCTGGACCACACTGTGGCCTGGAGCACACTGTGCCTGGACCACACTGTGGCCTGGAGCACACTGCAGTACACTGTGGCCTGCAACACACTGTGGCCTGCAACACACTGCAGCACACTGTGGCCTGCAGCACACTGTGGCCTGCAGCACACTGTAGCACAGCAGGGGGATTACAAATACTGCTCCGGAAGGAGGAAGAGCCTGTCTAGTTTACAAACAGACACACACACACACACACACACACACACACACACACACACACACACACACACACTCACACACACAGAGAGGCACACGGCAGGAATACAGAACAGGCCAGGCACACACACACACACACACACACACACACACACACACACACACAACACACACACACACACACACACACACACACACACACACACACACACACAGCGGTTTGAGGTTGAGGTTTGAGCAAGAGAAGGACAGACAAGAGGAAAGAGAAAGCAATCAATGAAATGGAGATGAAAAGCGTTGGTAGGTGAAGTGCTGAATACAGAAGTAAGGCATTCATTCATTCATTCATTCATTCATTCACACTGCCGCATGGTTGTAACTCTTTGTGTCCACAAAAAACGTGAACACAACACGAAACCAGTCAGCAGGTTGTCCACAAATGCACCGTGAAACTGTGAGAAACTACGTTCGTCGAACCCGGAACCACAGATGCACACCTGGCCACACACGCGAGCGTACCTCGGCACTGCTGGTAATCACCGACCGTGAGAGTTAGCTTGGGTCGGCGGAGCGTTCCGCTGCGAGTACGCGTCTGTGGACCTTGACACAGCTCATAGTGTCATGGTCCACGCCACTCTGTGTGAGTTTCTACCTTTACCGTCAATGAACCGACTCATCGGCCTCATCACCGACACCCGTCCCTGCGTCAACCACTCCCTCTATAAACTCCGCCTTGCCACTCGCTCGCTGCCAGATTGTATCTTCACTCACGTATGCAACTCCATCGTTGAAAACCGGTGGATCCCGTAGCCCCCTACGCGTGGACATCCAGTCACCTGCAGTTGATCGCCACCCCGTGCCTCAGCAGAACTAAGTAATAAACGTCACTAACAACCATGTCCCTCGTTGTACTGCAATAGGTGAGAGCTTCGTGCTCAGTGTGGGCTACGTTAAGGGGGCCGCAATCGTGCGGCGAGCCATGGAACAGTTGGTGTGCCCACCGGCCTGGAGGATGAGGATAAGACCGCTTAGCATCAGATAGCATTCATTCTCTCGTTCGTATTTAGTTAATAAGCTCGTCATCGTGTGCCCGTTTGAAACATGAGTACCCGGAACTTCACACACGCGCGCACACACACACACACACACGCACCACACCTCTAATTGTCGTTAGATTGCTTGACGGCTTTGCTGGGCATGCTTAGATCGCTTAGCATTAGCATAGCGTCGTGCCCGCGACTCGGGTTCGTTATTAGTGCATGACTTGTGCCGCTAACACATCGCGAAGATTAGCAAAGTGGAGCGGAAAGGTCTGGCTCTCATTTCCCTATTGTTGGATGGCTCCAAGAAAAACCCAGCGTCTACAATTACACCAGCATCAATACGTGCACTGTGTGTGTGTGTGTGTGCGTGTGTGCGTGTGCGTGTGCGTGTGTGCGTGTGTGTGTGTGTGTGTGTGGTGTGTGTGTCTGTGTGCGGAGGATGGCGTGAGGCTAAACAGAACAAAGGTCACTAATTCATTCATTCATTCATCCATCACATCATCCATTCACCCGGCACTGCTGTAATACAATCACACCCCAGGCAGCGAACATTTGACAGACAAAATTTGTGTTCATTTTGGGGCCACTGTGCTTCGTTAGTTTGTTCATTATGAGTTATACTGTCTCATCATGAGTTATACTGTGTTCATTCATGAGTTATACTGTGTTCATTATGAGTTATACTGTGTTCATTATGAGTTATACTGTGTTCATCATGAGTTATACTGTCTCATCATGAGTTATACTGTGTTCATTATGAGTTATACTGTGTTCATTATGAGTTATACTGTGTTCATCATGAGTTATACTGTGTTCATCATGAGTTATACTGTGTTCATCATGAGTTATACTGTCTCATTATGAGTTATACTGTGTTTCATTATGAGTTATTAATTATGTCTCATTATGGAGTTATACTGTGTTCATTATGAGTTATACTGTGTTCATTATGAGTTATAATGTCTCATTCATGATTATACTGTGTTCATTATGAGTTATACTGTCTCATCATGAGTTATACTGTGGTTCATTATGAGTTATACTGTCTCATTATGAAGTTTATTACTGTGATTCATTATCGAGTTATACTGTGTTCATCATGAGTTATTACTGTGTTCATTATGAGTTATACTGTGTTCATTATGAGTATACTGTGTTCATTATGAGTTATACTGTGTTCATTATGAGTTCATACTGTCTCATCATGAGTTATACTGTGTTCATTATGAGTTATCACTGTGGTTCATTATGAGTTATACTGTGTTCATTATGGAGTTATACTGTCTCATCATGAGTTTATACTGTGTTCATTATGAGTTATACTGTGTCCATTATGAGTTAGTAATGTCTCATATGAGTCTATACTGTGTTCATTATGAGTTATAACTGTGGTTCATATATGAGTTATAAATTCTCATTATGAGTTATACTGTTTCATTATGAGTTACTACTGTGTTCATATGAAGTTACCTAAAAAATGTCTTCATCATGAGTTTATACTGTCCTCATTATGAGTGTATACTCGTGTTCATTATAGAGTTTATAATGTCTCATTATGAGTTACTGTGTTCCATTATGAGTTATACTGTGTTCATTATGAGTTATAATGTCCTCATTATGAGTTATACCTGGTTGCATTATGAGTTATACTGTCTCATCATGAGTTATACTGTGTTCATTATGAGTTATACTGTGTTCATTAAGTTATACTGTGTTCATTATGAGTTATACTGTCCCTCATACATGAGTTATACTGGTGTTCATTATGAGTTACTACTGTCTCATCATGAGTTATACTGTGTTCATTATGAGTTTCCATTATGAAGTTATACTGTTCATTACCTGAACTTCCATGAGTTTAACTGTGTTCATTATGAGTTAATACTGTGTTCATTAGTTATAACTGTGTTCATTATGAGTTATACTGTGTTCATTATGAGTTATACTGTGTTCATTATGAGTTACTTCCAAGTTATACCTGTGTTCATTATGAGTTAACTGTTCTCATCATGAGTTATACTGTGTTCATTATGAGTTATACTGTGCTCTTTAAGAGTTATACTGTCTCAATTAGAGATATACATTTACATTTACATTTAGGTCATTTGACAAAGTCATAGTTATACTGTGTTATCTTGTGTTCATTATGAGTTATACTGTGTTCATTATGAGTTATACTGTGCTCATTTGCAGAAATAAAACGCTGTTTAAACAGTTTTTTCTTCATTACTAGACATCAAACTGAACCATGAGCAAAAGTCAAACTCACCGCTTGTATCATTAAAGAGTGACGAAAACTAAAGACGAAACACAGGGTCGATTAATGCAAAACTGAACACTATGTGAAGGCTCGTAGATAACTAACCTTGCGTTTCATATTGTTTCCTGGCTTATCTGGAGGACACACACACACACACACACACACACACACAAACACTTACAGCTGGTTTCGAATTTCAGAAAGTACAGGCTGTCTCTGTCACCATCGCTGAGATCTGCGATACGTCTGAGGACCTGTGTGGGCCTCGTCCTCACAGGTCCTCACCGCCCTCACCGCCACCACACACCACCACACCACCACACCACCGCCAACGGCTAACGGAAACCAATATTCCTCCTTCCCGTGTTCATAACCCTATGACAACAATATGACGGAACCTCGGAAAACAGAGCTGCGCACCCAGGGAGCTCAGGCCATCATCGTCATCGCCATCCCGTCGCGATGGCTACAGCGCTGGAGGTCAGGAGTTCACGACAAGGGCAGCGGTCCTGTGTCGCCTAGCGGTTGTTGTGTGTCAACAGTTCCGTACAGTTCAGTTCAGACAACGTAGCTCAGGATGTAAGAGGTAGAACACACACACACACACACACACACACACACGCCCACATTCCTCTCGTCTTCCTGCGACTGTAACTCCACTAGATCACTCCAGTTGTCAGCACACAGCAGCAGCAGAGACAAGACCCTGATGGTACCAGGCTCGGTGCGCACTCAAACCTCAACCTCATGCATTTGTGAACACACACACATAGACACACACACACACACACACACACACACGTCCGGCAAGTTTTTCCAAGTCCTGCTGCGGTGACGGCATGTACCGCGTGAGTGGGCTAAGGTCAGGTAAACACAGACATGTTGAGTAAACAATGACCCCTCGGAGATGTTCACCGTTTCACCGAGTTCATGGAGTTCATGGTGTACAGACCATCCAGAACATACGGTATGGATGGGATGTATGCGCGCGTGTGTGTGTGTGTGTGTGTGTGTGTGTGTTTATTATAAAACAAGCACAGACACGAAGCTATCGGCCTACAGCACGACTCG
>PIJE02001035.1:112303-127303 GCA_002895965.2 Coryphaenoides rupestris | reverse complement strand
GAGGCAATACTGTGAAGAGCTTTGGATAAAAGCGATGATATAAATGCAATCCATTCACCATTTACAACTTTATTTATCCCCAGAAGGGCAATTAATTTGCAGCTTACCAGTCACAACACAACTCACAAAAAGACACACTCAACAGTTGAGTGTGTGGTGAGTGAGAGGCCACAGTGGTAGGCTGGTGTATCATATCAGAGGCCTCCAGTAGGGCAGAGGTTAAACCTTCCTGTTGTGACACATCACCGCTTGCGGATGAAGCGACGAGGGCTGCAGCCAGAGCCAGGTGCTGAGGTGCTGAGGTGCTGAGGGGCTGACGGGCGCCCGGATGCCAGCGTGCGTAGAACAGCAACGCTCGCTCCACAACTCGGCGCGTCTTGCCCTCCTCTCGCTAACACTCTCTCCTCTTCTTATTATTACCCTTCAATATTACCTTTCATCATCGTGTGCTATTTTCTTAATATCATGTGCAATACTATGTCTCAATATGACCTTGCATTTTGCAATATTACCTTTCGTCATCATGTGCAATATTCCTCATGTGCAATACTACTCCTCACGACGACTTCTCAATACCATTGCCAACTTGTTTTGCTTACTGAATATCTTCTATTCCTTAGGCTTATTCACTGTACATTTGTAAATGTGCTATTTTATACATTTTGTACATTTATTATTCCATTGTTTATTTCTATTGCTATGTTCGTTGGTATTTTGAGCAAACTTCTGGCACAAGAATTTCCTTCGGGATGAATAAGATAAGAGAAGATAAGATACGATAAGGTAAGATAGAACTTTATTAATCCGACGAGCGACCGTGTAGTGAAGAGGGCGTTTCTGACGCCTCGTACGGTATGATAATTGTTATGTGCCGTTAGCACGCAAGTACCTGTTCTGTCACTATGCAAACATGACAATATTTGACAAATAAAAACAGTGAGCTGGATGACAACGGCGTCGCCGGACAAACGTTTTCGTGTCTGCTGCCAAAAGGCCGGCGTTCCTCTCTTCCCAAGGACAGTAAGTTACCAGGTACACACACACACAACACACACACACACAACACACACCGCACACACACGCGCACACAAACACCTACACTGTAGGAATGAACGACAATGCGACTGGACCATGACCAGTGGTAGTGAATACACCAGCCTACACCCATGTAGTGGTATACAGTATATTACACACATGTGTGTGATGTGTGTGTGTGTGTGTGTGTGTGGGTGTGTGTGTGTGTGTATGTGTGTGTGTGTGTGTGTGTGTGTGTGTGTGTGTGTGTGTGTGTGTGTGTGTGTGTGTGTGTGTGTGTGTGTGTGTGTGTGTGTGTGTGTGTGTGTTGTGTGTGGTGTGTGTGTGTGCTTGTCGTGTGCGTGACGGTGTGTGTGTGTGTGTGTATTTTACACATACACAGAGGCTACACTATGCAGGCACATCCTGTATATCTATAAACACACACACCACACACACCACCACACACACACACACACCACATACGCCCACTTCCTCTCCGTCTTCCTGCGACTGTAACTCCACTAGATCACTCCAGTTGTCAGCACACAGCAGCACGCAGAGACAAGACCCCTATGGTACCAGGCTCGGTGCGCACTCAACCCTCTAACCCTCATGCATTTGTGAACACACACACATAGACACACACACACACACACACACAGACACACACACACGTCCGGCAAGTTTTTTCCAAGTCCTGCTGCGGTGACGGCATGTACCGCGTTGAGTGGGCTAAGGTCAGGTAACACAGACATGTTGAGTAAACAATGACCCCTCGGAGATGTTCACCGTTTCACCGAGTTCATGGAGTTCATGGTTACAGACCATCCCAGAACATACGGTATGGATGGGATGTATGCGCGCGTGTGTGTGTTGTGTGTGTGTGTGTGTGTTTATTATAAAACAAGCACAGACACGAAGCTATCCGGCCTACCAGCACGACTCGTGGGGGACGGGGGGGGGGGCGGAGACGGTTACAGTCAAAACACACAACACACACAACACAACAACACACACACACAAACACACACCAACACACACACAACACACACACACAACACAACACACACACCACACTCAGGTGATACCACACCTGTTTGTTCGCCTCTTTCATTTTATTCAGACTGAGGGACAAGAAGGAACACGGCAGACACGCAGCGCGGTGAAGTCTGGGAAACCCGTGCGTCCTGCAACATTCCTGCAGAAGCAGCACTAGCAGCAGCAGCACACAGATGCTCTCCATCAGTCACTCCCTGGAGTATGTTGCCTATACTGTCTATTTCACAAAACTTACATTATCTAATATAAGATAAGATAAGATAAGATAAGATAAGATCGAACTTTATTAATCCCAAAGGGAATTCTTGTGCCACAGGTTGGCCTCAAAATACCAACAACATAAGAATAGCAATAGAATAATAAACACATAGTGTAATAAACAATATAATACAAAAAAAATACTGTTAATAATAATAATAATTACATTTACAAATGTTACAGTGACTAAGCCCTCTTATGCGTCGCACTATCTTTATGAACAAGTTCTTTCACCACACAGGTCCCCCTTCATAAGTTGCTCTCGCATACAGATGCATGCATGTGTGGTGTGTTGTGTGTGTGTGTGTGTGTGGTAGTGTGTGTGTTGTGTTGTTGTGTGTGGTGTGTGTGGTGTGTGTGTGGCCAAACTGTCTGTTTACTCATCAAGCGTGTCGTCCAACAACAACCAACACACACACACCCACCACACACACACACACACACACACACACACCCTTCGCCAGTAGTGGAGGTTGAGGCCCCTGCCAGGAGCCCTACAGACTGACCCGGGGTCACGGCTGACAATAGGCGCTGTCTCCTCTCTTAATGGGTGGGGGACTTAGTCCAAGTCTAAAGTCCAAACTCTCAGTCCAACCTCCCAGTCCCCAGTCCAACCTCCAACTCCAGCTCCCAGTCCAAGTCCAACTCCAAATCCAGTCCCAGTCCCCAGTCCAAGTCCCAGTCCCAGTCCAAGTCCCAAGTCCCAGTCCAAGTCCTAGTCCAACTCCCAGTCCAAGCTCCCAGTCCCAGTCCAAAATCCAAGTCCCAGTTCCATCCCTTTACTACAAAAACCAGCAAGGAGGTAATAAGACATCCAACATCAACAGTCAACATCAACATGAGGAGAACCCACGTGTCCTCTCACACCTCCACCAGGAGAACAGGAGAAGCTGCGGGCTTTGGGGTGTCAAAAAAAACAAAATCGTGATCCACGAATAAAGAAGATAAAGAATCTGGTACCGACCTGCGGAGACGACCTGAGACGACCTGAGACGCCGAGAGGAGGACAAGAAGGAGGACAAGAAGAAGAAGGAGAAGGAGAAGTGGACTTGTTGCGGTCAGATCGTGGTGTTGACGTGAAGCGCAACTTGTACCTCTGGGCAGGACGCGCAGGAGCCGCAGGACGCGCAAAAAGAAACTGCGCTTCAGTGGGGAAGGCGCGTCAGCCAATCAGAGCGCAGCTTTATTATTACGCACTCATCCTGGCTTAACCCTAGAATGGTCGGCAGGCTGCAACAAGATGGAGAGTCACAGTGGGACAAAAAAACACACCATACCACATATATATTATACAGCAAGTGTCCATACCAGTGTCCATAGTGTCCATACCAGTGTCCATAGTGTCCATACCACATATATATATACAGCAAGTGTCCATACCAGTGTCCATAGTGTCCATACCAGTGTCCATAGTGTCCATACCACATATATATATACAGCAAGTGTCCATACCAGTGTCCATAGTGACCATACCACGTGATCCATGTTCTAAACACACATGCATAAAGTCTGACTTTAGGTTTAGATGTGGATCGTGGAGGATCGGGCTTATCTGTGGCATGACAGCATGACAGCATGGATAATTACGCAGTCATGATGCACGCACAATGTCAGACACCAAGTCCCATTCCCACTCCCAGTCCCAGTCCCAGTCCAAGTCCAAGTCCAAGTCCAACTCCCAGTCCAACTCCCAGTCCAAGTCCCAGTCCCAGTCCAAGTCTAAGTCCAACTCCCAGTCCCAGTCCCAGTCCAAGTCCCAGTCCCAGTCCAAGTCCAAGTCCCAGTCCCAGTCCAAGTCCCAGTCCCAGTCCAAGTCTAAGTCCAACTCTCAGTCCAACTCCCAGTCCCAGTCCAACTCCAACTCCCAGTCCCAGTCCAAGTCCAACTCCAACTCCAAATCCAAGTCCCAGTCCCAGTCCAAGTCCCAGTCCCAGTCCAAGTCCCAGTCCCAGTCCCAGTCCAAGTCCCAGTCCCAGTCCAAGTCTAAGTCCAACTCCCAGTCCAAGTCCCAGTCCCTGTCCAAATCCAAGTCCCAGTTCAATCCGCTTTATACAAAACCAGCAGGAGGTAATAAGACATCAACATCAACATCAACATCAACATGAGGAGAACCCAGTGTCCTCTCACACCTCCACCAGGAGACAGGAGAAGCTGCGGGCTTTGGGTGTCAAAAAAAAACAAAATCGTGATCCACGAATAAAGAAGATAAAGAATCTGGTACCGACCTGCGGAGACGACCTGAGACGACCTGAGACGCCGAGAGGAGGACAAGAAGGAGGACAAGAAGAAGAAGGAGAAGGAGAAGTGGACTTGTTGCGGTCAGATCGTGGTGTTGACGTGAAGCGCAACTTGTACCTCTGGGCAGGACGCGCAGGAGCCGCAGGACGCGCAAAAAGAAACTGCGCTTCAGTGGGGAAGGCGCGTCAGCCAATCAGAGCGCAGCTTTATTATTACGCACTCATCCTGGCTTAACCCTAGAATGGTCGGCAGGCTGCAACAAGATGGAGAGTCACAGTGGGACAAAAAAACACACCATACCACATATATATTATACAGCAAGTGTCCATACCAGTGTCCATAGTGTCCATACCAGTGTCCATAGTGTCCATACCACATATATATATACAGCAAGTGTCCATACCAGTGTCCATAGTGTCTATACCAGTGTCCATAGTGTCCATACCACATATATATATATACAGCAAGTGTCCATACCAGTGCCCATAGTGTCCATACCACATATATATATACAACAAGTGTCCATACCAGTGTCCATAGTGTCCATACCAGTGTCCATAGTGTCCATACCACATATATATATACAGCAAGTGTCCATACCAGTGTCCATAGTGACCATACCACACATATATATATATACAGCATATATACAGTATATATATATATATATATATGCTGTATAAAATAATGACAATATTAATGTGCAATACTACTTGTCACTACGACCTTGTCAATACCATTGGCAACTTTTCCTGGTTTCCTGAATATCTTATATTTTTCCTTAGGCTTATTCACTGTAGAGTACATGTATTATTTTATTTGTTTATTGTTCTTTTGCTATGCTTATGTCGATGGCATTTTGAGCAACCTCTGGCACCTCGAAGTTCTATCTCATCTTATCTTATCTTATCTTATCTTATCTTAAAATGGTCTTTAGTTGGTATTAGTGTGGAAGCATTGGTTATTATCATTCTAAGAATTGCTGTAAGTTACAGAAAGCAAAGAATTTGTACAATACCGTACAAATGTGTAAATGTGTATATTGTTACTGTAGCCAGCCTTTACTTATTTTATACAGTATAGTTTGCTTGTATACAAAGTGACATACATATAAGTGTTCAGAGTAGCAGTAGGGGTCAGAAAGACAAGTTTAGAAAGTGTGTGATATTCATTAGTAGTTTTGGATTGCAGTATTATGCCAACAGCATCTCAAAGTGTGTTACATTTGTGATTGGAGTGATTAGCCATTACAAACCGCTCCAAAATTGTCACGTGACCAAAATTGTCATTGTGAGATAGTGACATCACAAGTGGGAGTGTCCACCCTGATTTGTATGATGACTAGATCAGTCCACCAGTCCCACAGTGGACTGTACCAACTGGTAGGCTTGTCTACCCATCACACA
Organism: Coryphaenoides rupestris; assembly: GCA_002895965.2. Classification (NCBI taxonomy): domain Eukaryota; kingdom Metazoa; phylum Chordata; class Actinopteri; order Gadiformes; family Macrouridae; genus Coryphaenoides; species Coryphaenoides rupestris. Next base: position 121,325 of record PIJE02001035.1, on the reverse strand, counting down.
TCTGGGAGGCCCAAACAGGCCCATATAAATGGTAAATGGATTGCATTGTATATCATGCTTCTATCCAAAGTGCTTCACAGTTGGGTCATGTCAAATTCAAGATTAGTCAAGGTTGTTATTCAGCGGCACAATCGCGAGAGAGGGCTGTGTTGGGGCGGCAGTATCTCAGGAGGTAAGAGCGGTTGTCTGGCAACAGGAAGGTTGCTGGATCGATCCCCGGGCTCCCCCTCCTCCTAGCTAAGTCTGGAGGTGTCCCTGAGCAAGACACCACCTAACCCTACCTGCTCCTCTTAGCTAAGTGTGGAGGTGTCCCTGAGCAAGACACCACCTAACCCTACCTGCTCCTCCTAGCTAAGTGTGGAGGTGTCCCTGAGCAAGACACCACCTAACCCTACCTGCTCCTCCTAGCTAAGTGTGGAGGTGTCCCTGAGCAAGACACCACCTAACCCTACCTGCTCCTCCTAGCTAAGTGTGGAGGTGTCCCTGAGCAAGACACCACCTAACCCTACCTGCTCCTCCTAGCTAAGTGTGGAGGTGTCCCTGAGCAAGACACCACCTAACCCTAACTGCTCCTGTTGGTTGTTACCTTGCATGGTTGGCACCGCCGTCGGTGTATGAATGGGTGAATGTGAGGCAATACTGCTTGGATAAAAGCAATATATAAATGTAATCCATTTTCAACCCCAGAAATCTGTGTTTCCTGTCACGATGCCATGGGCCAGAATCACTCAACTCACTCCCAAGGTCTGGACCCTTGCCTGAAGCCTCTAGCCTTCTTATTTAACTCAATATATTTTTCAACGTTACAAGAGGACATTCCCAGGACTTTGTCCAGCTGCAGCTAGGCACATAGAGTCTCTTTGTGAAAGACAGTGTCAATTAAAGTCTTTAAGTGAACTGCTGTTACTCTGAGATTACTTTAACTTCAGGATTGCTCATTGGAGACAACTGAACGTTGATCACTGCCTGTCATAAACATTTGTCATAATTCATATAAAATAACCGTGTTCAAGTAATATATTTGAATTTATTGGCACGATAGCCCCTTGATAGCATCTCAATTTTGAGTGGGTCCTATACATAGTCATTTAAATAGACTACTGTCTACGTTTAAAAGTCTGACAGAAGGACAGAAGGAATGAAGGATTTAGTATCACGGTTTGTTTTAGGGACATTTTATAATGCCGGCCTCATGGCATTATAGTGTCCAGTATTCACTGGACACTTCACGGCCCGGTTGGTGCAGATGTGTCTCAGAAGCAAAGTCTAAACCTCAACTCTGTCATTCCATGGAGTTGGTGACGGAGTTGAAAGGCCTCAAGTACCAGTGAGATGTGTTGTGGTCAAATGGGCAAAGTTCTCCTTTAATAACTGAATCAAACTCAAAGCTGCTTCAACCCCCTTCGTTTTGCTTGTTTGCTTGTTGTACCATTCCTTATTAAATAAGGAATTGCTGCTGTATTTGTTAAGCTTTATTTAACCAGTGAAGAAAAGACAAACTGAGATTAATATATTATTGAGGGTAGGGTGGTAGGACCTCCATCCTCAGACAGTTGCACCAGCTCAGTGCAAATTCACTTTTAGTTCCCACATCCGTGTCACAAAATGTTTAGGATGCCATTCCTCAGGAAGGCTGTCCAACGCCAACACCGGTGCACTTCACACTCTCTCCACCGGAGGGAGCTGTTGGGCGCATTAAACCAAACGAGTTTAGGCCTCCCAAGAAATAAAGTTAGAAATAAATAAATTGCTATAAAAACATGTTGCCGGTGACAGTTTGAAACAAGGTAGGCCCATAGACATGCTATCAATCTCATCTACTATCACATCCAGGAATTCATCATAGTAGTCGTCCATCTAATAGCTTATTGGACCAATATAACTTTTAGTCTCATGTTTCATATCTTATTTTAACCTCTAATAACACTCCCCATAGCCACATATTATATTCTTTACTTGCTGTTGAACGGGCATATATAATAAAATAGAATAGAATATAACAGAAGAGAACAGAATAGAATAGAACAGAACAGAAAATAATAAAATAGGTAGGCTAAACCATTTAGAATTTGACACAAACAGAAATTACAATTCATGAATTATTTTGCTAATAAAATGTGTGCAACATAAAGTTACTGCGATTTGCTACTAATCCGGTTTTTTCCTTACAATTAGGCCTATCCGTTGCCTGTAATACTACTTTGTGCAAATGCCATATATGCCTACTATACTATACAGGTTTAATAGGCTTGTACGTCTAGATATAAAGGTGAAGGTGTTTCTGAAACCTCTCAGCCAAAAGAACAAGCTCTCTGAAATAATGTCTGCAATATTTCACTTTAAAAACTACAACAAAATTGGTGCTTGTTGTTACATGCAGGCCAATGAAAGAAGATTATATTGTAGGCCTACAGGTCATGCAATTACATGAGAGCCTGAAATAATATGTGTATAACGATCATTATTCTTATTCTTATTATTATTATTATTATTGTTATTATTATTATTAATATATTACTACAATATAATAATGATAATACTGTAGTAATAATAATAATAGTAATAATAATAATAATAATAAACCATAAAAAGTAAGGAGTATGCATGAATATTAAGAATTAAATAACAGACGACAATATTTTAGAGTCGACAGCATTCATCTGCATTATGGATTATTCCACATCAGAGGACACCCATACATCCATGATGCAGGCCTGTACAGCCAGCAGGCCTACAGCAAAACCAAACGCTCAAAAACGAACATTTGTATTCCAGTAAACTTCTGTAAACTGCATGACGTCACATACAGACCATATTCATTTACAAATGATATTTATGAGCCACATACTATTTCTGAGTAAGCGCAGATATCCATGACGCACCATCTCGGATTATAACGAGACATGACGATGAGGGTCTGTGATGAAGGCCTTTATTCGTTCAGGAAAAACAACAAAACAGTCGAGGCTGTAAACTTCAAAGTTCCCATTTGAATGGGGAATGCATTAAAGTGTTTAACCAACCATTTTATTAATTGCATTGTATGTGCCCCCACCGACCCCCACAACCTTCCCACCCAAACGGACACGCTTGCGTCTGTCTCCTCCACTTGGCAAAAGCTCCAAAGCCCCTCAGCTATTATGAACTTCTTCTTCTTCCTCCACCTCAGAGGTTTTTTTATTTTAATTCTGGGACTTCAGATCAAAATATGCGTGAATTAAAAAAAAAGTGGGGAACTTTGAGGATTAAAGCCTTCTGAGAAGCAGCATAATCTAGGAGGAGTCTTTTGGGCGCGCAAGGAGCCGCTTCCAAACGGTGCGACGGGGCGCACACAATAACGCCGTTGTTAACCTTGCTGTGAAAATATGTTTGAAAGAGAAAACAAGCCGATTGTTGCATGAAACGTATTCAAGTATAAAATAATGCCCTTTGTTGGGGGAAAAACTTGAGCAATGTGCGCGCACAAAAGTCCCCTGTGGCATTTACCAGGGGCCCTTTGTGAAGTGTGCGCTCCGGCGTCTCCACTTGGCGCATTACCCAGTCCCCTTTAAAACGCGATTGTTTCTCCCTTTCTAATGACATTTACCGGATCAAAACATGCTGTTAATTCGATCAGAAAGCTTCACCCTTCATAACAATGGCAGTACAATTTCTCCCAAAGTTTGTTAAGTTGCCCGAAATTAGGCAAATGAATAGGGGTCTCCGGGCTACCCATCTCGCAGGTGACGGAATAATGCTCCTGCACACCAGCTGCATTCTTCTTTATTTCTCCCTTTCTTTCACAGCATTATTAAAATTTAGGCCAATGAAACTATTCATGGGCCTGAATAGACATTTTCCTATAGGATAATAGGATACAAATTGAGCCCCTCCGGAGACTCTCCAGTGGTGGGTAACCCTCGTGTGCCGTGGGGGCCGGCTGGAGACGCCCGGGCCCCCGGCGCAGCAGAGGACGCCGCCCGGCCCGTGTGCCAGGGGCTCATCACACACCTGCCGAGCACTCCCGCCCAAATAAAGGGTGTCAACAAAAAGCTTGCCATCTCTCATAAAAGATGGACGTGTCACCAAGTCGTGTGAGAAACGCCGAGAACAAACGGGGGGGACTCTGTCTCCAAAAGATCTCCCCTGCACATGGCGGAACAGCCTATTAAAGGCTTACTTAATTACTCTAATGATACTGGACAGGCCGTACACCTCGGACCCGGGCTCCGGGGGCAGAGTTAAGATGGCTCGCTGGGGTTTTCCAAACAGGCCATCGTGTGAGAAACGACGCGCGATGGAAGAAAGAGGGGATCTTTGTCTCCGGGGGCGCACTGCGCGGCGCCGCGTCGGATCACTTCTTATTTCCCGCCTGGGTTTTTACTATGCAAATAATATTCCCAAAGTAATCACGTGTCCTTTGAACAGCCACGTGGATTAACAAAGCAGGTTTGCCCCCTGCTAGCCCATTGCGTTAGTTAGTTTTTTTTTTGGGGGGGGAGTGGTGGGCTATTTCTTGAATTGATCCTAAATGCACACATTTACCAAAAGCTTGGCGCTAATCCTGCGGAATAATTTGCATGCTGAATGCTGGATGACGCCTATATAAGGGCTTCTTCCAACTCCTCTCTCAGTCTGCGTGCTCCATTTGCGGTGGAAACCTTCTCCCTGCAACCTCCACTCTCACCTCCTCCACTCTCACCTCCACTCTCACCTCCATGGCCTCCAGACTCAAGGATCGGAAGGTACGTGTGCGCACCGTGCGCTCTGCACAACCAGCGCTTGTTTAGGCAACAATTATATTATATTTCTGATTTTTTTTTTGCATGCTGCGTTCATATTCAATTAATGATTAAACTAGATCAGAGGACATTTTCACACTTTGTGGAAAAAAAGTGCCAGTTATGAGCCTGTAGAAACCGCGCGTCCTGAAGTAACCGGTTCTTTTTTTTGTCTCTCGTACTTTTTGATAACAAGTCGTCTCCAAAACTATAATTTAAATGTTTAAATTGTATTTATCTCGCCATGCACACATAGATGGAGGCTGTGTTATATTGTGAACATACTTTTGAAGGCGTCTTGGCGCTCAACGGGTGCGCTAAATACGCGCGTAAAGCACAACGTTCCCCCCTCTCGGCGCCCCGGTGCGTCCGAGCGCGTCGGGTTCCCCAAAACTACAAATGTACTCTTATTGCTTAATGTGTCCACACTTGTTTAGTTCACATGTTGTTCTGTGTGAGGAAGACTGCTAACAGTTTGTGTTCCCAGAGGACTCCGATCTCCCACAAAGTGATCGAGAAGCGCAGACGGGACCGCATCAACCGCTGCCTCAGCGAGCTGGGGAAGACCGTGCCGATGGCTCTGGCCAAACAGGTACTACCACCACCACACGCGGGGGTCATTTATTTGGTCTCAAATATGGAATTATTATCCTCTCGTGTATGTATGATGACCATTTAATTGTTTGTTTGTTTTGTACTTGCCAGAGCTCTGGTAAACTGGAGAAGGCGGAGATCCTGGAGATGACCGTCCAGTATCTACGGGCGCTGCACTCCGCAGAGTTCCCCCGCGGGAGAGAAAAAGGTACGAAATATTAATGATGATTATTAATATTTGATGGCTTATTTGTGAACTAGAATGCATGGACTTCAACCAACCATAAAAATCATGACAACAGCAGCCTATGGGTTTGTGTTTTATTTGGGTAGATGTTTGAAATAGATGACCAAAAAAGGCCTTTATCCTTGCAAACCACAAATAATTACGCACACGTCTCACGCGTCAAATAACAAATAAGTATAAAATATAAATATTTTATGCTTCTACTAGGACTTAGACCTACTGTAAATTTGTAAATCTGTTATTTTATTTGTATTATTCTACTGTTTATTTCTCTTTATTGTCTTATTCTATTGCTATGCAACCTGGCACAAGAATTCCCTTCTTATCTTAAGTTATCTTATCTTATCTTATCAAATTACAAGGGTCTTGGGTCTTTATATGAATCTCTGCTTTTCTAATATAATTCTAATGATAATAATAATAATAATAATAATAATAATAATAATAATAATATCTAATAATATTTTCTCTTATAATTTGGCACTTTGCAGGAGAGCTGCTGGCGGAGTTCGCCAACTACTTCCACTTCGGGTACCACGAGTGCATGAAGAACCTGGTCCACTACCTCTCCACGGAGGACCGCACCGAGACCCGGGACATCAAGTACGCGCGGATCCTCGCCTTCCTGCAGTCCAGATCCCGCGCGGTCACCGACCCGGTGTTCGGTCCGTGTTCACCGACCCCCGCCGCCGCCACCACGACCACCACCCTGACCCCACGACCCCGACCCCCACCACCACGGACGCCTACCTCCTGCTGGGCCAACGCTTGGCGCACTCGTCGCCGGAGCACCCGGGGCTCCACAGTCCCCTGCAGACGGACTCCATCTACCACCAGCACCAGAGTCCACCTCCACCTCCACCACCACCTCCGGGCCATTTCTCGTGGGCCAGTCCGACCCCCCTCGCGTACCAGCCTCTCGGGGGCCTCTCGGGGCCTCTCGGGGGCCACTCGGGGCCCGGGGGCCAGCAGCAGCAGCAGCAGCAGCAGCTGCAGCTGCAGCAGCAGCACCACGTCGGGGCAGGGGGGTACCTGCAGGCGGGCCTGGACCACCACCACCACCACCACTACTTCAACCTGCTCAGCCACACGCACGCCAACGCGTTCACGCTGCAGGGCGCCGCGCAACACGCCATGTAGTCGAAGGCACTAGGGGGGCCCGAGACTCTGGGGGGCCAGAGACTCTGGGGGGCCCCGAGACTCTGGGGGGCCAGAGACTCTGGGGGGCCCCGAGACTCTGGGGTCCCGAGACTCTAGGGGGGCCGAGACTCTGGGTGGCCCGAGACTCTAGGGGCCCCGAGAGTCTTGGAGCCTGAGACTCTAGGGTGCCCGAGACTCTAGGGGGCCCGAGACTTCTGGGGGCCCCGAGACTCTAAGGGGCCCGAGACTCTGGGGGCCCCGAGACTTCTGGGGGGCCCGAGACTCTAGGGGGCCCGAGACTCTAGGGCCCCGAGACTTCTTGGGGCCTGAGACTCTGGGGGCCCGAGACTCTGGGGCCCCGAGACAATGCAATAATCTCTGAACGTCGTGTCTTAATTTAAAAATAGATGTATATATTTTTTCATGATACAAAAAAGAATGTGAATATAATAAATGTCTTAATTACACTTTGTTTGTTAAACTTCATGTGTCATACATTTAAATACAGGCCTGCGCCTAATATTGATAATAGACAACAGATTTCAGGCCTAACAATGTGAATAACTCGGGCATTTTTAAATACTTTAAAATCCTTAACATCCTTAACAGTTCTATAGACTAAACCTCACGACTCACGACCTAGGATGTTTTAAATCATTCTTACTTCTTGACATAACATAATGAACACGCATTTGATGATCACTGGATTTCACTGGATTTTCTAATTCAAACTTAACTTTCAAAATACATCATTAGAACCTCATCCACGATTTACATGTAATATAATATAATGTAATATAATATAATGTAATATCAAATAATATCATATCATGCAATATAATATAAAGTATTATAATATAATGTCAGATAATATAATATAATACAATATATTATCTTATAATATTGTATAATATAATATAATATAATATATTATAAGGCAAAGAACAATAATGTGAGTGCAAGGTGTCTCTGTGTATGAGAGCTAAAGAGACACTTCTTAACTTTAACTTAACTAAGACAGTTCATTCTCCATCTCCCCTCAGAAGGCTTAACAGTTTTAAACCAAACTCTGATATTATGATGGTTAATATCTGTACTAAATAATAGAGTAAATAAATATAATAGTTTTATATATACTGTAGGCATATATTATACATACGTGCATATATTATATCTAACTATTGTCACTCCATGTGCAATATCCGCTGATAGTATTTGATTAACAGATTTTTTGTACAGAGAAGTCTGGATAAAACTTGTGAGGCTGATCATGTTCATGTGGGTGGGGGGGGGGGCTAGAGACCAGCCTGGTTAAAACCTGATCCTTATTCACACACACACACACACACAACATTACTCACTCTCTCTCTCTCTCTCTCTCTCTCTCTCTCTCTCTCTCTCTCTCTCTCTCTCTCTCTCTCTCTCTCACTCTCTCTCTCTCTCTCTCTCTGCTAAATGGATTGCATTTATATCATCACTTTTATCCAAAGCGCTTCACAGTATTGCCTCACATTCACCCATTCATACACCGACGGAGGTGTCAACCATGCAAGGTAACAACCAACACGTCAGGAGCAGGTAGGGTTAGGTGGTGTCTTGCTCAGGGACACCTCCACACTTAGCTAGGAGGAGCAGGTAGGGTTAGGTGGTGTCTTGCTCAGGGACACCTCCACACTTAGCTAGGAGGAGCAGGTAGGGTTAGGTGGTGTCTTGCCTCAGGACACCTCCACACTTAGCTAGGAGGAGCAGGTAGGGTTAGGTGGTGTCTTGTTCAGGACATCTCCACACTTAGCTAGGAGGAGCAGGTAGGGTTAGGTGGTGGTCTTGCTCAGGGACACCTCCACACTTAGCTAGGAGGAGCAGGTAGGGTTAGGTGGTGTCTTGCTCAGGGACACCTCCACACTTAGCTAGGAGGAGCAGGTAGGGTTAGGTGGTGTCTTGTTCAGGGACACCTCCACACTTAGCTAGGAGGAGCAGGTAGGGTTAGGTGGTGTCTTGTTCAGGGACACCTCCACACTTAGCTAGGAGGGGGAGGAGCCCGGGGATCGAACCAGAAACCTTCCTGTTGCCAGACAACCGCTCTCACCTCCGGTTAGCAGTTAGCATGAACACTAGCATATTGTCGTGGTCACGCAGTGTTGTCCCATGACCTCCTGACCTCGTGATGTGTTGCTGTCACACTTGTCCTCCTCCTCCTCCTTCTCTCCTCCTCCTCTTCTTCCTTCTCCTCCCCCTAACTTCCTCCTCCTCCCCCTTCTCTTTTCTTCCTCTTCCTCCTCTC